>RWGY01000051.1:6444065-6480213 GCA_007726485.1 Eragrostis curvula | reverse complement strand
ATCTCTGTCAATATTATTACACATAAGTAGTGGAGTCTTACAAATAGGTTGTACTTGTACAAGAAAGATTCTACTTCAGGCTAAAGGTTTTGTCATTTCAACATATTTTGGTTCAGTTTATCATAAACATTCATAACGATAAGGTGTGCATGCTTGTATTTAAGCATATGCGCATTTGTAACGATAAGGGAAAATGTAACTCACGGTTCTCACATCTCAATCGTGTTTGGATCTACCTTGGGAAAACCTGCCACGTTAGCACGACCCCAGTACACGCATTCCCTTGGCGGCAGCGCCCCGTCCTTGTTCAGTTGGTTCGTCGTTTGTTGACGGGTTTGGCGGTGTGAGTACCGGGTCACCGCATCACAACATCGACTGCGATTCTTTGGGCAACCAAACAAAGTTTTCACATCATTCTATTATTTTTTTCCTCGTCATTCTGGACGCACGTGAAAGTACAAACTTTGTGTGCCTTCAAAAGTCGAATGCTGGCCACCGATCAGAGGAAAAACAAGCCTTGATCCATAAATGGTGGTAATTCGAGTGGAAGACGGTAATTCTTACAGGGATAAAATCTCTTTTCGCATTTTCGACGGGCCTGGGTTGATGTGACCAGAAAGGTGAAGGATGTATGTTGACCCATGACCGTGCTTATGTATGAAGGGTAAACAAGTTAGCCCCACGGCTCACTTTGGGAAGTCATTACATAGCCTTTTACATTGGCTACAGTAGAATGGTAAGCACATGCCTCATGCAGTTCACGTCACGCAAGTAAAGTTGGTCTAGTTAGCTGAGTTTTACATTGGCTACTTAACCAGAAAACCTTTTTTGACCTGCACTATTCTAAAAGTTTAGCACGTGCTTTATTATACGATGCAAACGAAAGCTAGGTGGGCGAACTAGTCCTTTGTATTTTGGGCAACAAGAAGAGGAGTGACGCGTCCCTGCGTATGCATATGATGTTGTCTCGCTGTCAACAGCAGCGTTAAAAGTTTCTACATTCAATTCGTCGGTTGCAAAATGGGCGAAACAATAAGCTCTTCCGTGTCGTGCACAATTCACCAAAGCAGGACGTTCACAATTTCCACGCTCCTATTGTGTGTCCACAACAGAAAACAAAATCAAATTAATAAACAACATACGCTTTTGGTCTCTATTATGAAATCATCTGACAATATAATCGTTTTTTTGTGCTCATGAAGAGACGGGGCAGGAGAAGCCTACGATCCGGAGCTACGCGCACAAGGTGGAAGACAACGACGACGAGGTTGTGACCTACGAGGCCGACTTCGACGTGCCGGCGGGCTTCGGCGCCGTGGGCGCCGTGCTGGTCACCAACAAGCACCTCGATGAGATGTTCCTCGTCGACGTCAAGCTGTCGTCGTCCGCCGCCGCTGACGGAGACGACGAGGACGACGACGGCGCGGCCATCACCACAATCCGGTGCAACTCATGGGTGCAACCCAAGTCCGGCGACGACGGGAAGCGCGTCTTCTTCGCCAACAAGGTACAGTGATTGACCGGTACCCTTCGTACTTTAAAACGTGAGCGATACGTGGAATTAATTCATCGCGCTACACTGTACTTTACCAGTACTCCAAGACTAAATGAACATATGAGGTTGACAGGTAGCTTAAGGTTATTCATACATGTCCGTTCATCTCATTGAAACTATATTTATATGCATCTGCATCAGAAAAATCGAGTCGTATGCATCATAAATGGTCTATATCTTAGTATTAGGTGGGCGATACGCTACTCAACAATTATTTTTTAACGTCAAGTCATATTCTTTAATTAGTAAGGCGATATATGAGATAACCAGCTACTCTCTCTCTCTCTCTCTCTCTCTCTCTCTCTCTCTCTCTCTCTCTCTCTCTCTCTCTCTCTGTCCCTAAACATAAAGGATTATGGTTTGGTCGCAATCAAATTTGGCCAACTTCAACCAACAATATCTATAAAAATAAATGATTCTGAATAAAAATAGTTCACATTATAATAGTTGGTTTCTCATTGAATCTACTAGTTAATCTATCACTATTACTATTGCTAGTAAAATAAAAAATACGTGATTTTAACCAACCAAGAATCCTTTATATTTAGAGATGGGGTTGGTAGTAGGATTTCATAGTTTTTATTTACGAGAGAAAAAAAACTAATAGGCAAACCGAATTTACGCTTGCCCAGCTAGTTGAAATCTGTGATGTATTTAGCCCATGGGCCATTATTGTCAGGCTTCGGAAAAGAAGAAAGTTATGAGCTGGTCCATGAGGCAGCCCAACCAGACAGGTGATTTGACTGATTTCGTCGTAGCGCTGACTTGGTCTCGAACTGTGCGTGCATGCAGCCTTACCTGCCGAGCCAGACGCCGGCGGGGCTCCTGAGCTACCGGAAGAAAGACCTGGAGCAGAAGCGCGGCACCGGGCAGGGCCAGAGAAAATCCACCGACCGCATCTACGACTACGACACGTACAACGACCTGGGCGACCCGGACAGCGACGCCGCCAAGGCCCGCCCGGTCCTCGGCGGCAACAAGCAGTTCCCTTACCCGCGCCGCTGCCGCACGGGCCGGCCCGCCACGGCCAAGGACCCGAGGACGGAGAAGAAGGGCGGCGAGAACTACGTGCCGCGGGACGAGGCGTTCTCCGACGAGAAGACGCTGCAGTTCTCCGTGACGACCGTGCGGTCCGTGCTCCACGCCGCCGTGCCGGCCGTGCAGTCCACGCTCATCGACCGCGACCAGGAGTTCCAGTCCTTCTTCGTTATAGATAAGTTGTTCGAGGACGGGCTCAAGCTGCCGGAGGCCGATAAGCTTGATTTCCTGCGTAGCATTGTGCCGCGCTTGCTTCAGGCGCTCCGTGACGGCCCTGGTGACCAAGTGCTTCTCTTCGACAGGCCCGCCAATGTTCAGAGTACGTATGGCTCATTTCATCAGAGCGTGCACTGACCCATGCGAATTGTTGGTTCAGTATTCACAAATTATACGTGCTAATGGAACTTGATGGATCACAAACTGCAGAGGACAAGTTCGCATGGTTGAGGGACGAGGAGTTTGCGAGGGAGACGCTCGCTGGTGTCAACCCGTACGCGATCGAGCTCGTCAGGGTAAGTCATCAGAGAACATTCATCGTCGTGCAACAACGCAGGATTGAAACGATCAACTGAGATTTTCTGACTTACGCCTGCACAAAATTTAAATTTTGCAGGAGTTTCCTCTGAAGAGCAAGCTCGACCCAGCGGTGTACGGGCCGGCAGAGTCCGCGATCACCGCCGACGTGCTGGAGAGGCAGATGGGGCATGTCATGACGGTGGCCGAGGCGGTGAAGCAGAAGCGGCTCTTCATGCTGGACTACCACGACCTGTTCCTCCCCTACGTGCACAAGATCCGTGCGCTGGAGCACACCACCATGTACAGCTCCCGCACGCTCTTCTTCCTCTGCGCCGACGGCACGCTTCGCCTCCTGGCCATCGAGCTCACCCGGCCGGCGTCGGCGTCGCAGCCGCAGTGGCGGCGCGTGTTCACCCCGTCCACGGACACCACGGAGTCGTGGCTGTGGCGGATGGCGAAGTCCCACGTTCGCGCGCACGACTCGGGCCACCACGAGCTCGTCAGCCACTGGCTCCGCACCCACTGCGCCGTGGAGCCCTACATCCTCGCGGCGAACCGGCAGCTGAGCGAGATGCACCCGGTGTTCCAGCTGCTGCGCCCGCACTTCCGCTACACCATGAAGATCAACGCGCTGGCAAGGTCGGCGCTGATCAACGCCGGCGGCATCATCGAGACCTCCTTCTCCCCGGGCAAGTACGCCATGGAGCTCAGCTCCGCCGCGTACGACAAGCTCTGGCGCTTCGACATGGAGGCGCTCCCGGCCGACCTCGTCCGCCGCGGGATGGCCGAGGAGGACCCCGAAGCCGAGCACGGCCTGAAGCTGGCCATCGAGGACTACCCGTTCGCCAACGACGGGCTGCTCGTCTGGGACGCGATCAAGGGGTGGGTGAAGGCGTACGTGGCGCGGTTCTACCCGGACGGCGCCGGCAGCAGCATCGCCGGCGACGCGGAGCTGCAGGCGTTCTGGAATGAGGTGCGCGGCGTGGGGCACGGCGACAAGAAGGACGCGCCGTGGTGGCCGGCGCTCGACACGGCGGAGAACCTGGCGCACGCGCTGACCACCATCATCTGGGTCGCCTCGGCGCACCACGCCGCCGTCAACTTCGGGCAGTACGACTTCGGCGGGTACTTCCCGAACCGCCCCTCCATCGCGCGGACCAAGATGCCGGTCGAGGAGCCCGTGGACGCGGACGCCATGGCGGCGTTCCTCGACAACCCGGACCAGGCGCTCCGGGAGTGCTTCCCGTCGCAGGTGCAGGCGACGCTGGTGATGGCGGTGCTGGACCTGCTGTCCACGCACTCCCCCGACGAGGAGTACCTCGGCGGGATGGAGACCGCGCCGTGGAGCGACGACGAGGCGGTGCGGGCGGCGTACGGGAGGTTCCACGCGAGGCTCAAGGAGATCGAAGGGATCATTGATGCGAGGAACAAGGACAGGAAGCTCAAGAACCGGTGCGGCGCCGGCATCGTGCCGTACCAGCTCATGAAGCCCTTCTCGCAGCCCGGTGCGACAGGCATGGGCATCCCCAACAGCACGTCCATCTGATTCAAGCAAAGGATCCGTCCATATAAGCATCTCATTACATTCCATCTTCAGTGGCCACTGCAGAAATTAATTAATTACTTTTAAGTGCAAAATGTAGTATAAAGTTTTATAACCATTTTCTTTTCGTAAATCATCATTTATGATGAAGTATATATATTCACTTTCAAATCACGATTGTATCTCATGTGGAATTGACGAATAGATTTATGTTTATTACTTTCCAGAATACCAGTTGTATGGCCGTTATCATTTCTGTTATATATACTGTTCTTCTTCTGCGACGGTTTATGTACAATTTAATGCTCCTTTTACGATGGTAGTTTCATATGTGTACTTCATCATCGAGTCGTTTCGGTGCAGACCTCACTGCACTTAATAGGCGCAGGACCAATGGCCATATAACACCTGTCCTGTTTGGGGGACCTAAACAAAATTAACAGGTATGGAAGACATGATCCTAACAAAAAAAAAATCATATCAAATCAAAAGTATTTCTTCAATTTTCTCTTTTTTGTTTTGTTTTGTGGGGGGGGGGGGGGGGGGCACATGGCCCTTGTCAACCCTCTTGCTCCATCCCTATGTGTGTTGTCTGGTTCATGTTCACTATGCTATTGTTCTGTCAGAAGTTGCTTTATGGGTGTTTGACGATATTTGTCACTATTTAAACTAAATGCATGGGTTTTCGGCCTTCATATCCTCAAATTATCATATATGTATTCAAGGAGAAAATAATACAAAAATAGCCGATGTTGAAGACGCCGTCGAGATCACCGTCAAGGCACAAGCACCACCAAAGCCAACGTTGAGATCGCTGTCAAGAACAAGACGCCACCGCCGCCGAAGCCATGTCGAGGCGTCATGAAGACGAAGAGCCGGAGTCGCCGGAGCTGTCGGCGTCGAGTCAAGCGAGACTTTGCCGAAGCCGTCCAAGACTCCAAGCCACGTTACTCCTCCATTGAAGCCCATATCAGCATGACGTTGATATACATGATGCATGCATCAGTGCATTACGTGCGCGCATGCATGTAACATACGCACACATGTTGCACACATAGGTGCATACCCGTACCTGTACACAACCAAGACGATGAAGCCTCCCGATGGAGTTCCACGACCCTTATCTACACCAAGTCTCTACTCTGCTACTCACTTCGACGACGCTGCCAAGTCATCGTATCGGACGAGCCAAGCGGACGCCGTGCATGTTTACTACGACCACCACTACATCGAGTCGTACGTGACCGACAAGGGCGGGCACAGCTGACGCTAAGGTTGCGCTATCAACGGTCATGGACCGACGAAGCTATGGATGACGCCAACGCCAACACCTACATCACCATCAACACACATGCACGGAGGACGCGAAGCGAGGACCGAAGATGACGATCACGCAGCTTAATCGGAGGTGTTCTAGCTAGCTACGAGTACGACTCGTGGATGTAATTAACTAGGAGCTTTCCGAGGCCCTAGGAACTAAGAAGACCACATCGCCCAAGTCAGATCGCTGCCAGCAGGCTACGGAGCGCACACCTCGGAAAATTGTATTTGTATTATCAATTAATATGAATAAAGTTATGTTTCCCTCTTTTATTTATTCTTCTGTACTTAGGTACACTGGCACGTCCCTACGCATTTTCTTTTTACATTCCCGAAGGTAGTGAATAGAGAAATCCACACATTTGTGATTTTTCTACCTAAACAATGGGATCCGGAGAGAGAGAGAGAGAGAGATGGCATATGCCTACAAACTTCAACCTTGTCCTATGGCTAAGGATGAAAACATAACGGATCGGAGCGAACAATACCTTTCTCGTATCCTAATCTACGTTTTCATCGGTTCGGAGCGGATGCGGTTACGGGTATGAATTTTTCAGATGTCGGGAATGGGATGGATTCGAACCAGAAGCAGATTGGAAGGGGGACTTTGAATATCAGATTTTATTTGATACGTCTATTAGTAGAGAATTATACATTAATAAATAATTCATCAAAGCATGTAGAATAGCTTGTAGCAACATTACAATAGTCAAGGAAATTCCACCACCCAAACTACAAGTTCTCAATTTAAAATATCATGGAAGTACCTAAAAAAATTGACTAATGTTGTCGGATAATCCTATTTATGGCCGAGGAGGATCCCAACGCAGAGCACGGTCTGAAGCTCGCAGTCCAGGATTACCCGTTTGCCAATGACGGCCTGCTGGTATGGGACGCCGTGAAGGTGAAGGGCTGGGTGCTGACGTACGTCTCGCGGTACTACCCCGACGACAGCAGTGTGATCGGCGACACGGCATTGCAAGCGTTCTGGACGGAGGTGCGCACCGTGGGGCACGGCGACAATAAGGACGCGGCGTGGTGGCCGGAGCGGGACTCGCCGGAGAGCCTGTCTGGCGCACACGCTGACCACCATCATCTGGGGCCGCGTCGGCGCAGCGCGCGGCTGTGAACTTCGGGCAGTACGACTTCGGCGGGTACTTCCCGAACCGGGCGTCCATCGTGCGCACCAACATGGCAACATGCCGGTGGAGGAGCCCGCGCGCGGACGCCGGCGTCCTCGCCATGTTCCGTGACAACCCGGACCAGGCGCTCCGGGAGTGCTTCCCGTCGCAGGTGCAGGTGACGCTGGTTGTGGCCACCCGACTTGCTGTCCAGCCACTCCCCCGACGAGGAGTACCTTGGCGGCGTGGAGACCGCGCCTTGGAACGACGACGCTGCGGTGCAGGAGGCGTACACGTGGTTCCACGCGCGGTTGAAGGTGATCGAAGGGATCATCGACAGGAGTCAAGAGGAACCAGGACTTGAGTCTCAGGAACAGGTGGGTATTGCGCCGTACGAACTCTTGAAGCCCTTCTCCCAGGCAGGTGTGACCGGCATGGGTATCCCCAATAGCCCGTCCGTATGACGAGTCTTTGGGCTGTCTGTCCGCAATCGATCGTGGACAAAAATTTCTTGTTGTGGCCTAGGTGATGTGGCCGCTCTGAATGTCTTTTGGGCAGAACATTGTTGTATCCTGAAAAACGCAACACTCTGCATCTATCGAGGGTGGCCTCAAAATGCCAGTTCGAAGCAAATGCAAGTCCTTCGTTGTAAAGTGCGTGCCTTCACTTCGGATGCTCGCCTTCGAGCCTTTTTTTTTTGCGACTGAGCCGTCTAGCCCTCTGATTGTGAGACATTGGTGTACTACGTTGTTGTTGTTGTTGTTGTTTTTGAGACATGGGAATGGTGTACGTGTGTGTGCAGTGTGCAAGAACAAACATCCTCAGACCAACCTACCTAAACCCACCCTCGCAAAAAAAAAAAAAAAAAAAAAAAAAAAAAAAACCCTACCTAGACCCATGCCCCTTCCAAAAACAAACAAACAACATGCCCCCGTGTGATCCCGTAGCCCAACATTATAAGCCCGTTACTATATCGAATTACTCCAACTAAGCCCATTTAAAGTCGAGCCCATTTTGATCAAAGCCCACAAACGTCACCAACCGCACCACAACACACCGATTCATCGGCCCGTCTCCTTCACCGCCGACTCCGGCCACCACTGCGCCGGAAGCCATGGAGCCGGACGCCGACGACGACTACATGGGCGACCTCTCCCACTTCCTCCCGCCGAGTCCTGCCTCCTCTCCGTCCAGGAGCCTTGGGCGCCGGAAGCAGCCCGCGGGGCAGGCGCAGCAGTCAGCGGGCGCGCCTCGACCGAAGCGCGCGAAGGGGGTGCCGTGGCGGGAGCGGCGGCGGCAGGACCGCGAGAGGAAGCAGCGCGAGGAGGACGCCCGCACTATGGCTGGGCTCGCGGAGGCCATCCCGGAGAGCAACGTCGGGTTCAGGATGCTGAAGCAGATGGGGTACGACCCGGGTGCCCGCGGAGCCGCCGAACCGGTCGGCATCGAGATCCGCCGGTCGAGGGCGGGCCTCGGGGCGGAGCCCCCAGTGGCGCCGGCGCCGGCGCCGGTGCCGGTGGAGAGATCGCGGGAAGTGGTGGAGAGGGAGAGGCGGCGGCAGGAGGAGGTGGTGGTGGAGCTGAGGGCGAGGAAGAGCACGCAGTGGAGGGGCCGGAGGGTGGTGTGGGACTACCGCAAGGCCGAGGCGGCGCTCGCGCAGCTCGAGAATCGGGAGGTGGAGCCGCCTGCTCCGGAAGAGGAGAACAAGGAGAAGGGAGCAGAGGAAGAGGAAGAGGAGGTGATTACCGAAGAGGTACTGCAGTCATTTGCTCAGCTCTTATGCTTTCAAACTTGCGCCACTGTTTTGTTTGGTTGATTAAACTTAGTTTTACGAGCCTTATGTTACTGTTATTTCTAGCATTTTACTAGCAAAACTGAAATCAAGTGAAGTCATGAAAAGCTTAATGGGATCGACCAGAACATTGGTGATTTATTAATTCTCAATGGGAGGCGGTTAAGCCTCAATTTTGCGATCGTTCTTCTATTTCGCTACCATTGTGCCCATGATCAGATCGATATGCATATTGCATAACATCATTGAGACCTTGCCCATTTGGTTTCGCACCAGTATTAAGCATGAATGCTCCTGATAATGGTATGCCTACTCATATCATGCTAAGCGAAGGCTGTGAAGAATCACATAATTTTGGTGAATTGTGAAGTTTATAGTTTATACACTTTCTGCAAGTGCTGCCAACGCAACGAGATTAACATGATGTGCTTTGTTTTGCAGGATTTGCAAAACATATTGGCAAAGTTGCGAGGTCACCACTACTATTGCCTTTATTGTGGATGCAAGGTGAGCTCCATTCTGGACGAAATTAAAATATTTTCACAATATACTTCATGTCGATATCGTAACAACACTCAAAGTGATCCAAAACTGAGGTTTACTGAAAGTAAATTTTATGCTCGATAGTTGTTTACTATTGGGTTGGGTACATCCATCCCCGGATTGCAATGTGATCCAAAACTGCACTAATAGTATTTTGTCTAATTTTAATAGTATTGGCAGCTACAAATAGTTTTACTTTTATAGGAACTTCCACTCATTTTTAACTGAATAGCTTTCCTCCCTTTTTCCAGTATGAATCAGCAGAATCACTGGCAAATGAATGCCCTGGGCCTAACGAGGATGACCATTAATTTGCTATGTGAAGGGCTACAAAGGATTGTCCTAAATACAACAGGTTACATCCTATAATCACTTCAATGATTTGGGTTATGATTTGAGTACTGTGCCGGATTCCTGATACGCTAGAAGGCATGTTTTCCGTCCTTTTCATACAGACACAAGCCCTATCTTGGTTTGTTGGCCTTGTGGGTTGCTCTTATACTAGTTAAATAGTTATCTATCACTTATATGGTCATGTAATAGTGTTCAATTCGTAAGTATCAGATGCCACATCTTCTTTACTTCTATATTTCTAATGCAAATCTCTCTTCTGCGAGGGAAGAGAATGCAAATCTCTCTTCTGCAATACCTCAAACGATTAAACTGAGTTTATCCTTCATCAGTTTTGCAGCCAGAAAAAATGGACAGAAAGCTCCAATGAGGGGTAGATATGCCCATGGGCATATGTAATGAACTATTCATTGCTCCTTATTATGAAGAAGGCTGGAGCCATGCTACAACTTCAGAAGCCCTCATCAATATGCTACCCATCAGGGAGCCGGAAGGCCCCCGAGGCCCCGACAATATAGCCATGCAATTTGCAGCCGAAAGGGAATATTTGTGAGTGGTGAGGACGCAACACAAGCAAGCTGAGATTTGAAATGTGAGAAGCCAACTGCACCTTTCTATCCATTTTTCCAACTGAGGAAGTGAAAGGGCTGTGTATTCGTCTACACCTACTCAAATATGGATTTGCGAATGGCCTACATTATTTTCTCTGGATTCACTGCTATGCTGGGATCTCTGTACAATGCAATCATGGTTGTAAATTACTGGCAGCTTTTTTTTGTTGATGATGGCAGATTTCATGTCAAATTGCCTCATTTTGCTTTCTGTGCCCGGCCTCACGTTGTTTTTCATCCTTTCATTTTCTGTAACAGCAACAGTTGTACAAGGGAATTTATGTGGAAAGCAAAGGAAGCAATACAAAAGCTGATAGTGTCCGGACAATCTCTTTCAAATGAAAGCCAATGCTTATGTCTCGAGTAGAATATACCACTGTTCTCAGTCTCCACAGACCAAAAATTTCAAGATTAAAGAAGCTGCTATGGATCTCATTCTCACCTCTGCCAGCCTATGAACGGAACATCACTGGTGTTGAGAGCATGCTGCAAAGCCACGCTGTGCCTATGGTCTCGCTTTACATAAACAAACGCCAACCGAACCGATTCTTGGTGATGACAGAGAACATTGGAGAGACAGAGCAAAGAGTCACGTAAGTTCTCTAGTTTCTTTTCAGAAAAGAAAAGAAAAGAAGTTTTGCATTTTAAAGTGCAATGTGAATAAGAGATTGTGCATGACACAGTGCCTACTTTCCCCAGGTTCCTCATCAGACATGTATATCCGCTGCGGTTGAAAAGATCACAGTAGAAACTGCATTCACAAATGGAACACATCCACATGGCAGACTTTGAGCTAGGTTTTACTCTTGTCGACCACGAAAACCATCATTCAACTCAAGCAACTTTGTCTGGACAGAGTCTGCACATCATCATGTACTGAAAAATGGCAACCTTTAATGAGCAGATCAAACTTCAGAATGAGCAAGAGAAATTAATACATCGAGTAAAGTCCTCGACAAGCATACTGATAACATAAAGTCGAATCATTCAGTTTACATAGACGCAACAGATGAGTTAATGGACACATTTTGCATCACAAAAGAAATTAGTTTGCCTGGTGTTTCAGGAATTCAGTTCCATGCTGGGAACCCAGAGAAAGAGTGGGTAGCGTCAGGCTTCAGTTCCATATCTCCCTGTGCGACTATGGCAGGCATCACTTTATTTAGCCCTTACAGAGACCAGTCCGTTGTATTGCCGGCCTGGTTGAACGTGCTTGAGGAACCTTGATCCAGGCGACGCGGTGGCGCTGGCCTGTTTCCCTGCAGGGCAAGTTCGAGCTCACCTGAGAACTGGCCGTGATGGCTGGAGCCAGAGTGCACCTCGTCGAGAGGGACTTCAGGTGGCAACTGAGGTGGTACGCTCCGCCCGCCTTCATGGCCCCGAGGGCCAGTCCAGGGACTTGGCGTAATGTAGTTACTCGCCATGAGGGAGGGTGCCACAGGGTTGCCATCAAATCCCGCTGTCGTGGACAATGTCGCGGCACGGTTGTGGCTGCTGCTGTGGGTAGTATCCCATGGCTGAGTTGACAGAAGAGAGAGAGCACAGCTGGAGTCCGCGGGGACTCCTGTGAGACATCCACCCGGAGGAAGCTCCGGACCAGGGAACACCGGTGGCCCTGAGGAGGAGCTCCCCTGGATAGTGTATGAGTGGGCGCCATATGCCGCGACTGCACTGTGATGATGATGAGGATCTAAGTTCGCTTGCCACTGCATACTACCAGGCACCCTTTCACCAGGTCGAACAGCCGGCCACCCATCCCTCATGCTGCTTGGAACCCTTGGGTATGAGAAATCCAAAAGAAAGCTTCTCATCCTGCCGGGCTCTTCTGGATAAAACAGGGGAAGAACAATTAGTGCCTATAATCAAGTTGAAAGTGGCCATCACATCACAAGGTAGAAAAGAAATACAAAGGTTTGTTACCACCGAAGGATGAAGCAAGGCGCCCATAGCGTGATGCAAGAGGCCCAGGGGGCGGCCTCCTACGGCGTTCATTGTGGCCTGCCAGGCGTCTGCGGCAGCTCCGTTTTCCTTGGTCAAATTCAGGCAACAGGTGGAACCTGCTATTTATGCGAACACAGAAATTATAATCTAAGAGCTTTCTTGGTTGAGTTTACAGGTAAGATACATTAACATAATTTAGTAAGGAACAAAAGTTGTAATGTTTTAATGTCACAATATACCATTTTAACTTTTCTTTTTCTTTTTTAGGTGTAGATATGCAAAGCAGGCAGGCTCCAGGATTTCATGAATGAAGCCCACAACACAATGACTACCTCCTGGAAATGCAAAGTTAACGCATAGCTTTAAAGAAAGGATATAAAAGTAAGTTCAAGTACTGCCTCCTGGTACTATAGCTTATCTTAATACAGTAGCAACATGCATAACGCGACATAAACATAGAAAACAACACTTCAGGTCAAAGCCGGTACATACAAGAGTATTAACATTTCTCTACATTCAAGGTTGGTGTAGTACTGCACATTCCATTAAAGAACTATCTTATCGCTATTCATAATTACGTCCGCACATTCAAACTTAAAAAGGAAAAGAGAAAGTTGCCATGTGTACGTTAGACAACACTGTAATCATTCATATTGATGTGAGATGTTGGTCTTAACGCAACAATACACATTCACCAATGAGTTATCCATCTAAGGAGGAGCCAGGTGTCCTTCACAACACAGTATGTGGTCCAGCTTAGCTTTTCTAACGATGCATTATGCCACTAGTTAGTGTTGTAAGTGGCCATGTGGCATAATGGATTAGCACAGCTCAAATCCAGAATGGTGACAAACTTTCTGTTGCTAGACACTTATATGTAGCCTAGTTCTAGGGCACAAGGTTGTGTTTATTAAAATGCTGGGTTCAAATCCCACCCCTTCTATAATCAGATTGAAGGATACATAGTTCCACTGTCGTGCTTTTGTTTTTCTTTCCTTGTGTAGCTTGATTAGCAAAGAAATTCCAAGCCTCGACATAACCAAGAACAGCAACTAAAATTTCTACAGAACACGGACCAGAAATTATTTGTTCAAAAAAAAATGAAATTATTACGAAGTAGTACTGGATATTTGAATAAATTAGCCATCCATGTCCGCGTCCTTCTGGTGGCAATTAACAAATTGAAAATTACAGACTACTACGAGTTATATATCAGAGCTAAAAATGAGAATGATAATGCTATGGCTATGCTAATAAAACAGGCCATTTGAGAAGCTGTCCACTTCCTAAACCCAGACACCCACAGCACCTTAAACGACTAGAAATTTTCCAGAGCTTGAACTGACCAGATTTGAGAATAACATTTTAATACTGTTTTTTTTTGCCTAAACCCAGACTCCCACAGCACCTGAAACGACTAGAAATTTCCCAGAGCTTGAACTGACTAGATTTGAGAATAACATTTGAATACTATTTTGATGCGATAACATTAAATACTATCAACTTGTAAGTTGCAAAGCTAAAAATTAAATGGCAGACGCCAGTTCTTTCCCCTGTTCTTCCTTTGGACCACTGACAAACTGATCTTGTCCAAAGGAAATTTCATAGACTAATGACAGTTAACTGACTAGCATCATTGAGATACTAACTTAACACAAAGGAATCTTATGCAAAGCAACAGACAGGCAGGCAGGCTAGCTGAGTCACATCAACATATATATCGGAGCATCCATCAGCCTACCAACTTTACAGTTCTCATAAGCACCATTCCAATTCAAATGTTAAGTATAATAACAAATGATTCTGATTTTTTCTTAAAAAAATGTATAATGGCAAAGCAAGTTTTATTGCAACAAATAAAAGCTTGCTCATGCTAGTGATAGTAGTTACTGTACTAAGGGACGGGGTAATTTTTTTTAATGATATACCTTATAGTGCCCCCTATGTACAACAGCTAGTATTTTTTTTTTAATTTAGCCTCCATATAAACCGTACATAGTAAAATAATCCAAAAACAAACAGGATAGCAAATGCAAGGAAATGTCAAGCTTACTTAAACTAGACAACACAGCAACGAGCAAAAATATGCAGTAGCGAGTGCAAGTTATTGGGAAGAGGGAGCTAGTGCAATGGTGGGAGGGTGACCTGCTGCACTGCTGGCAGAAGCGCTGCTCGAGGCCGGCGACGACGACGCGGGGCGCCTTGGAGTGCATGGAGCACACCTTGTGGCGGCAGTAGTAGGGCTTGACGCCGCTCAGATCCACGTTGCACCCCTCCACCTGGCACCGCGCCGGCGGCGCCGACGACGACGACGCCCCGCCCTTCCCCTTCCTGCCTCCTCCGCCGGACGCCGCCTTGGGCGAAGCGGGCGGCGGCGGCGCGTTCCCGCTGCCACTGCCGCTTCCGCTGCCGCCGGCGTCCTCGAAGTAGATCTTCTTGCCGAACTTAAGGCCGTGGAGCTGGTCGTCCCCGCCGCCGCCACTGCCTCCGCCGCCGCCGCTACTGGCAGCCTCCATTGCCGGCGTGGAGGGAGACACGGTGAGCTCGGAACGCGGTGAGGATGTGTGCAGTCGGTGGCGCAGGCAGTGGTGGGCGCCCCCCTCTTCTCCTCTCTCGCGGAGAGAGAGGAGAGAGGAAAGACAGGGAAGGTGGCGAAGGAAGAGGGACAAGAGCGGTAGCCTTTGCCCTTAAAATAACTCCCCTGTGCTCTCTCTCTTTCTCCCTTCACTGTGTGCGTGTGACAGCGTGTGGTGTGACGCCGGTCTCCTCACAATCACGGTCTCACACGCGCAAGCACACGGGCTTGGCCTAGCTAGCCGCGCCACCTTTTGCGCTCGCCATTTCCATCGGCTGCGCGCTTGCTATGCTTGGCAAGACTGAACGCCGTCGCCGAGCAGCGTGCGCACTGCCGGGGGTTTTGTAGGGCGCTGGCCGGCGTACGTATCACGGACAGGAGAAAAGGGCTGTGTTTGTGGGCCATCTTTGGCGCACCGCGGCACAGTGCCAGCCCAGCCCCTGCCCCCAGTTATCAAATCACACTGGGGAGAAAGAGAGAGAGAGGCCGAGCTGACGCGAGAGGGGCGAGCAGAAATCGCCAACGCATAGCAGGCCATGAATGAACAGCACGGGCTTTGTTGGCAGTGGAGGGCCAGGCCGCTGCAGCAGAGGCGGAGTAGCAGCTGCCATCCACAGTTGATGTTCCCTCATCAGGCTCCTCCTCCCTTCCCACACACAGAGAGCCATCGCACTTGTAGTAGCTGACATGTAGGGCAAGGACAAGAAATGGGGCCATGGAGAGCCTGTAGTTTGGCAGCAATGATAGGTGAGTATTGATGATGGCTGACAGCACCTGACAGCACCGGAGCAAGCAAGGTGGTGGGGAATGGTGCGCGCGGTGAGTTCGGTGGAGTGACGAGTTTTTACCGTTGGGTTAAAAGTAGGCACTGATTACTGTAGCGCGTAGGGCAGATGAGGCTTTTCACTTGCCCTTTTGTCTGAAAGTCAACAAACCCTTATATTTTGGGACGGAGGGAGTAACAAGACAATCAGGGGAGGGAGTAGGCTGGTATATAGTAGCCCCTCCTCTATGTAAATTGAACTGTGAGTACACGTGCGAAACTCTGTAGTAGCATTAAACTTGCGTTCGGCGTTTCCAGTTTAGAGCCTCTAAACTGAAGCTATAAAGAGAATCTTATTATTTAGAAATATTAAATAAAGTTTAATGACAAAACTTTTTTACATATGGGTACATCTTTACGAGACGAATCTAATGAGCCTAATTAATCTATGTTTTGCTACAGTGATGCTACAGTAAATATCGTCTAATCGCGGCTTAACTACCCTCGTTAAATTCGTCTCGCGATTTAGAGGGAGGGTTCTGCAGTTAGTTTTGTAATTAAAATTTATTTAAGACAAGATTCTTTTTGTTTAGACCCTTCTAAATTTTAGTTCTAAAACGCCGAACGCGCCCTAAAAATGTTCTTCGTTCGTAAATGCTCCTACACAAGTTGCGGTATGCACGTTATACGAGAACATTTCTATCTCGTGCCACGAAAAGAAGTTGCCAAAGTACGCATGCCTGACTATAAATTTTAGAAGGGTCACATTAAAGAAAATTTTGTTATTTAAAAGTATTAAATAAAGTTAATTATAAAACTAACTGCAGAACCCCGTATCTAATTCGCGAGACGAATCTAATAAGGGTAATTAAGTCGTGATTAGATGATAGTTACTGTAGCATCACTGCAGCAAACATAGATTAATTAGGCTCATTAGATTCGTCTCGAAACGAGCATTCATCTGTCAAAAAAGTTTTGTTTTTAAATTTTATTTAATGCTCCAAAATGACAAGATTCTCTTTCATTTTAGAGGTCTAAAATTTAAAGGGTTGGAAACGAACACCCCTTAATATAAATAGTGACAATTCTTTATTTTGACATATAAGGTTACCAGAGAGCATGAATATCGTTTTGCTCTTATTCTCTAGCATATCTAGTAGTATAATATAAATTTATGAACTTTTCTATGGGTTGAAAGTTCAAAGGAGTTAGTTGACTAGTTTCAGTTTCTAGGATCGAACGTTCAAAGCCCATGTTAGAAGTTCAATATATATTCCAAGTTCTCCCGTAAACAGTAAGTACAATGTTGGAAGTTAAATGTGTTGAGATAAGAGCTAGTATTAGTATTTACGACATTGGCAGGTATACGTTGCGCGTGATTTGCACGTTATACAGATAAAGCTTCTACTATTTTCGCCTAATCTTGTGAACGATCATTTCTATGGGCATAAAACACTCCATGACCTATACTTAAGATATTTTTTTTAAAAAAAAAAAAACTTCAGAACACTGGAGAAAAGTGCACGCCTATTTCAGTGAAGAAGATACGCTCTTCATCTTTCTTCATGTGCTTTACGAATAAAAACTGTGCATATGTTTCCTTTGCAGTTTAAGGTCTGGGTTTTGACAAATAATTTTGCCCAACTAGCCAAACAAGCTAGTTTCAACTCACTCTATCTACTGATTCACCAAAAAAATAGTTTAAGTTGGTTAGGAAATAAAATATTTCTTAATTTGTCACCTTTTGTTTTGCTTAATTTGTCACATTTGATTAAAATAAAAGGATTCTGCCAAACTGTGATAAAGTTGTCTTCTAATCACATCCAAAAACGAGAGGATATTTGCAGGGAATGGTGGGGGTGCCTCTGGCCTTTAGCGTATCCGCTTTGGAGCTTGACAAGATGGCCCGTGTTGGTCGAGTCCATGCATCGGTGGATTCCTCCTACTGGCGGAGAATCTTTTGGAGCGAGCCTTTTTGGTTTGCCTCAAAATACCAACTGATTGGTATGGGGTTTCGAGTTTCTTGCTCACTGCTACAAGTACTGCTCCTTCCATTTACCCGTCGGAATCTGCCCTGAATCCTCATGGTACGATACGAAAACAAAAGATCAAACACTGCCTTGGAATAAAGAAAAGTGTGGAATAGGAAATTGAAATAAAATGGTTATTGATTGATTCTTTACTTTCTTTTACTATCGCGCTATTCTCACCTGACATTTTTCTTTTCTTTCACAATGTTTTAACAGCAATGCCATTTCCAGCATGGCCACTGCATTGAACTGTAGAACGCTAAAATAAACTTGGGATAGAAACAAAAACCAACCAAAGCATACGAGCTTGTTTGGTTCATTGTCGAACTTTGCAACGTTGACCATTAGTCGTGTCGCGGTTTCTTAGTTGACTGTTTGGTTCTCTATCACAACCGCGTCTTGCCACACTGGTACTCTAATTGTCATTGACTCATATTCTTGTCAAACTTTGTCAAAAATGTAATAAGTAATAAAGTGTGGCAAAAATGTGTGACAATATATGACAATCCAAACATACCATAGTTTGGCAACATTGTCAGATTTTTCGTGAGAGTTGTTTGAGTCCTTGGCACAAGTTGTCGCCCTCTGTTCTTTTTTCTTTTCCTTTTTTACGTTGGCTAACTCAAATTTGAGCTAGCCAAGGTTGAATCATAATGAAGGGAGTAGTCTTTAGTGCAGACCCTGGTTATTTAAAAGAGCACAACAGATTGAAACAAACTGCAACTAGCGACTGAAACAACCCAGCCCAGCAAGGCAACAGCTAAAGAATCTATGCTAAAGGAATGTTCATCTCAAACGGGAAAGCAACAGTACCATTTGAGTCCAAATAAACATCTCAACAAGGCCGTATCAGCCAACAAAAAGAAAAGGAACATCTCAACGAAGTGTAGGAGTATATAGCTTTATGTTCTGGCAGCCCCAGCCAGGGTCTTCTATAAATAAAAAGTACGCTGCTCCACTGGTTGCATGTATGCATGCTCTTGTGCGCGTCCGTGCATGGCATGATTCCATCCTCGCGTATATATATATATATATATATATTTATATATATGGATTTGATCTCAAAAGAAGTATACACGCACAAACGGATCGAGCATAAACTACATGTGGAGGGGCCCCTCCGACCATGGATGCTTGCCGGCCCACACCACCGGAAGAATGGAATGGATGGTGCTGAGCACGAGCTGCAACAAAAGGGGAGAAATAAACTAGGACTTGGTGGTGGCCATGGTGTACCGGCGGTGCCAATCTGCCGGCAAATCTAGCGAGCTACGAACGGAGGAGCAACCGCGCTCGTGGATTTCCTTGTTTAGCCAGGCAAATCTCGGTTGGTTTAACCAACTACCAGTGTACTGAACTGAACTTCACCTATATGCACTTGGTCCTGTAAACTTAATTTAATTTGTTACTCCCTCCGTCCATAAATGTTAGCATTTGTTAACTTTCAACCATCACGTTTGACCATTCGTTTTATTTAAAAATTTTATGAAAATATAAAAATAAATAAGTTATACTTAAAGTATGTCTAGTGATAAAACAAGTTATCATAAAATAAATAATATTATGATAAATATTTTGAATAAGACGAATGGTCAAACACGATGACTGAAAGTCAACAAATGCTAACATTTGTGGACAGAGGGAGTATATATTATTGACTGGCAGAGCTCTTTCTTGTCTTTTTCTTTAAAAGTAAATAAGTAGTAGATTGAACAAATAATACAATAGTGTGTACCAATTTTTTTTTTTTTGTCAAAGTCGTCAGATCACATGTAAAAGCCAAGGGCAATAACCACGGACATTGGCTCGACTTGAGAATGGGAACGAGGAGACGATGAGGACACTCTCATGATTGGAGTTGTAGTAGTCCAATTATTGGAACGTTTTGATGAGAAATGTTTGAATGTTGAAAACACAAGGAGCAGGTTGCAGTAACAGTCTCTGTCTTTTGTCCACACAGTGTGGCAACAGATGCACGAAGAGCTGGATCGGCCATGCATGTGATGAACAGGCAGTGCAGAAAGAACCCCACCGTGGCGTGTGTGAGAGAAATGCGGCAGTAAATTAACGTCGATCTCGATACTTAACTGTGTGTAATTCATTACCACCCATGAAACGGCATAATGAGGACGATATTATTCCAGACAGAGGATCTTGTCAGGGATCGATCAGAATGCTAGCTGAAGCCCTGGTCCATCGATCTATCGATCGGGTGCGTGGCTGCATCGATCATGTGCACAGTGCAGGCTCATGGCTATATACCGTAGAAAATTAAAGGCTCATGGCGGCTGTCTCGCAAGAACTTCACGCGAAATTAGAGTAGTTTGTACTCTCTGCAACCTATTACAAATCCAGCAACTGATTCACTTCAGCTAGTGCAGAGCGAGCATGTTTCCAGTCGGACCGAGGGCGCCCACCTCGACGACCGACAACCGCCATCGTACGTGCGTGCATGGAAGCGAGCGGCCGTGCAGCGGTTCAGCCCGCTGCCCAGGCCCCGGCGGGCCGTCTCTCCGTCGCCGCTGTTCACCGCGCTCCAGGCCCGCCTGCCGCCGCCCGTGTTGTGCCGGTGGTGCCCGCCCGGTGCCATGCATGCGTCCCGTTCCTGACGAGTGACGGCCATGCTCTGCACCGTACGCGAGTGCACGTACGCCCGTGTGTAACTGCGTTGCCGTACATTTGCTGTCGACCGGAGCGCCGCGCGGCCAGCTCTGGCGCGGTCGCGCACGTGGGCCGCCGCCTGCTTCTGCAGCGAGTGGGGCGCGGGCCGGGGCCGGTGATCCCCGGCGCCGCGTGCCGATCGACGGCCGGCGCCCGCGTGAGCGCGCTGACCTCCCGATCGACTCTCCCGCAACGCGTTTCAACCGTTCACCACAGTAAAAACATGCACCTTGTATTTCTACGGTGCTGCATGCAGCTCGCGTTCCCGCACCTGCGGCCTCCCGACCCGACGTCGATCGACGGCCGCCGGGGTCCGGCTGGCGGCTGCTGCTGCCCGGCCCCACAGCACAGCAAGGCGCGAGTTCCAAGACTTGCCAACGGACCGGGCCCAAAGCGGCGTGCGCTACAGGGCCTGGACTGCTGCTCATTGGGCCGAACCCCGACGTTGGCCCAGCGCGGCCCGGGTCCCTCTCCCCTGTCTACTACCACCAACCTCGCTCATCATACATCTCGTTCTGTCCTCTGCTCCGCGGCCCTACGCCATGATCGCCTTCGTTCGCCAGCCTCGATACCTACGACCGGGGGACGTCACGATTCACGAACATGGAAAAGGAGATTTTGTTCCCGGGTCGCTAGATCTTCTTTCTCAGGGCCTGGCCGGCCAACAAAAGCAATCGCCTCCATCGATCGGTCCCCTCGCCTCGTGTGACGACGACCCTGCTGCGTGCGCGGCTGCCAAACGACGACGACTACAGCGTTGCCGTTGCACGGTGACCTGCCTGCGAGGCGCCGCGTTACGGATGGTTTCGCGATCCGGGTGGCGGTTGGCAGGCGCCAATGTGCGCGAGGTCAGCTCCTGCTTTCGCAAAGATTTTGCCTCCGGGGACCGTTGCATTGTGTGAATGGATGAAGGCCATGCATGTTGGCCGCCGGTTTTCTGCCGACAGAAAAGCACGAGAAAACGACATCGCCAGAGCGTCGCTGGGCTGCTGCTTTAGCTCCTCATGCATCACGCAGCAAGGTTGTGTGTCTCTGTTCTGCCTTATCGTCTTCCAAGTGCCTAAACACGCTCAACACTCCAAAGCCGTACGTAGCTCAAGCCGCATGCATGCGAGTTGCGACGGTAGTAAAGAAAAGAAAGATAAATCTTTCCTTTGCTGATCGAGCGCCTTGCTAATAAAACATGCATCTGTTCTTTTTTCACTACATGGCGGCAGGCTGAATCGCAGCTGTTATACTGTGGCGGTTGAAGAAATAACTGCGAACACTGTAGCGGATACTGAAGAAATAACTGAAACATTGTAGTTGCTGAATCGCAGTTGCTGCAATGTAGCCAGCCGAACAAACTGATGACTAGTAGCAATCATGCACGTGCCAAAACCCAACAAGGCACATTGCTAACCATATGTGAGTTTGTGATACAACTCATGCAGAACATGTCACGTTATTGATAAACAATAAATTTATCAAAATTGTAAAGTTCATTTTTTTTCTGATTTACATACCAACATTATGCTTAAGGCTTTTTTTTTTGCCTTTGACAATATTTGTAAGCCATTTATCATAGTTCAGAACGTTCACGTGCTTGATTAATTAGAAGAGTAGGCAAGGGAGAGAGGAGAAAAGCAATAAATGCGTATATTAAAAAAAAGAAAGGGCATACTTAATTAGAGGAGCTGGCAAAGAGAAAAGTATGACACACATCCTTTCTACTAATTTAGACACATAAAAGGGTAGGGCTAGTTGATAAACTTTATTTGCTCATGTAATTACTACAGTGATGCACGAGGCTACTGTGGGGTAGCATCGTTGATAGAGCTTCGTCAAGACCAGACCAACGGGGGCCACCCCGCCCCTCTCCTCCTCCTCCCTCGGCTCACCTAACGAATACTAATAAAATAACTTACTATTATTGTTTAAAAAAATAACCTACTATTGTTTCATACTAGTTCATCTGCTATTTGCTTTTGGTCAATGGAGTGGCTGTGTGGGTTGTGAGGTTGGCCCTTTTTTTTTTGGTCTAGACCTGCTCAAACTGGCTCAATCCCTCTAGGCAATTCCTCTGACCATCGACAAGTTTTCGAGGCCATCGGGCATCCTCTGGTATAAGCCTTTAAGCGGCGTGCCACTGTCATGTCCCAACTCAATCTCAAGTATAAACCGCGGATGAAGTATATGACCCAAGCTGATGAAGTGGCAGACATGCTGGAAAATCGTTGACGCCAAATTTTTATTTATAATAACTAATTAATTTGTAATTTTAATAGCAATAAATAAGTAGAACAATTTTCAAAACTAAGAAGGACGCCCTCCGTGATGAGGACGTCAATAGCAAGAGCGTGCACCACACATCTAGAGAGCATGAATCTTTGAAGCGTTCTAGTCTGTCTAGACCCACTGTGGAACTGGCCCAGCCCAAACCAGAATTGGACAACACAGCGACAAGCGCGCGCACCCTCTAGCAAAATTGAAAGCCTAGTCGGCCGGCCGGCAACAAGTACTTGGGGAGCCCAGGTAGCCTCTGAACAGGCCATTAAGCAGTGAGCCACGTCTTCACTCTCAGGCGGTCAGGCCACACGCTGCATCATGGTTCCCCACTGACAGCGTAGACACATAACCACACAGGAAAAAAAAATTGAAGCAACTGAGCCGGATTAAAGTACCGCTACCAGTATACGGACCTGGAATATTAAAATATATTTTCGTTTCTGAAAAAAACTTAAGTACGCACTGCCCAGCTATAATCTACGAACGTGATCGTGCTCATGATGTCATCGACTTGCATTGGAGATTTCAAGATGCTTGATCCGACTATGTGACAACATAAAAAGCTAAAAAAAAAGAAGAAAAAACACAAGGAAAACAAACACTAGTAGAGCTCGTTTGATACACACTCACTTGCACTCCACTCCAGCCTCGGCAGCTCGTCGGGGAGTGCTCTTCCGCCGGCTTCCATTCTGACGGAACCCATTCGAGGGTTTCGACTTCACACGGCCAACCTCGTCCTCTGCCACCGAGACGTCGGTGCTACGCTTCAGCCGGCGCCGGCGCCGCTTCTTCTTCGATCCAGCCTCGGCTGAGCTCACGGAGTCGTCCTTGCCCGGCCACTCAACATCAGGTTGGATCGTGGCGTCTCCGTTTCCCTCAGCCTGTTTGGCCGTGTCCCCCGCTACATCGGCGTCATCATCCTTGGGAGGCTTCTGAGTCCTTCCCCTTCTCTTGGGTGTTGCAGCTGCCTCCTCGCTGCCGCTGCCATCGTCGTCGTTGTTACTCGCCGCTTCGATCGTTTTCTTGCCCTTCCCTCTAGGCCTACCCATGTATCCAAGGAAGGGAGGGAGCCACCAGCTGATCCGTCACTTGGAGCTGCAGAGTGGCAAAAGAAACAAGTTAGTACCTTCCTTTTTGTAAACATCTCGAAGACAGTATGCGAAGAGGGATGGCTCCAAGTAATATTGTAATGATGAGTTAAAGGTACTATGACATCAGGCCATCTTTCATGTCCTCAAAATCTTCTTGTAATCCTCAAGAAAATGCGGCCAAAGGATGATCAAAAGTATTTATCAGAGCCTCAGCGTGCCGTTGTAAATTAGAATGTATGGTTTGGGATTCAGATGTGTTGGAAGTTGGAACCGAAACAAAGAACTAGCTTAGCGGGAAATTAAAATATCAAGTTATTATTCGATGAGCACCGAAGTAGAACCAAGTTACGCAACACAAATAAAACGTGCAAGGACATGGAGACCTGAGAAAGGCTGATCATACTAAGAACTAAAAGAGAGCTCAAGACATGAACATGGAGGCACTAGGTGAAAACCATATCTATCCCAGGAACTCGAAGGAAAAGGATTACTACAAGTATAAGGATTCTAAAGCATCACACATGCTCTACACCAGACTTTATATAGTCCCACCAGAGTGACCAGAGGTATTCTGAATCCTAAAGAAGCAAGGAGCATGAAAACAGAACAGAACCAGGGACTAGAACATGGGGCTGAACTCTTACCGTGCAGTACCTGTATCTTGTGCGCTAATAGCTGAAGAATCCTTCCCTCTCGTTGGACTGACGGGATGCACCGAGAGATCAGATCTCCTAAGTAGAAGAGGCGTAGTTCTTCGGAACAGTCTAGGATAAGATCGAAACAGAGACCAGCAGCACCAGGAAAGAGGGAGGACGGCGAGGAAGCAGTGTGGACCGTGTGGCGTGGCGATGCTTGTTTTCTATAGGTTGGTGGACATTTCGTTTCAGATATTGTCAGCACTCAGCAGGTGAGAGTGGGTTTGTAGTGTGCACACAGTCAAGAGTGGCAAACAAGCGGCAGCAAGGATGAGCAGGAGAAGCAGAGACAGAGACATGTGCCGATTATCTGCTACGAGTAGTATTAGCTAGTACTACGAGTTAGTGTTAACAGCGGTGAGGAAGGCAGATCAGGCGGTGAATTTTCTGGCTCTTGTTTTGGGTACGTATGGTATGCTATGCTTCATCAGCTGCAAAATTTGGATAAAAAATTTGGGCATGCGTATGTCATCAACAGTGAATGGTTGCACGTAGAACCGACTCTAGCTAGTCTAATTGCACGTGACACACAAACGACGTCTCTGTCGTTGCAAAGATAACAAATCTTTCCCGGCAATCTCGCGACAAATCTCAACAGATTTAACCACTTGCTGACTGTCCTCCACTCCCATCCGAGACGCCTGACCAAACGCTCCGAGTGGAATAATCTCTCCGCTGCTGCTGCCGCGATCGCTTCAAGTACACGAAATGGAAAGGGGAAAAATCATCAGACACGGCCGTGGCGAGTGACACACCAGTTGCCTTCGCCATCACTCCACCCCGTCCCAGCGGGTGCATGTACGGAGTACTGGCTAGTAGAGGCGACGGAAAGCGCTGTGGGTGTCAGGCTCCGAGAGAGACGAGTGATTGAGTGGCCAGGAGAAAGAAAGAAGCGAGCAAGGTGAACACACAACACTGTGCGAGGCGTGAAGGACCAGCCGGCCGGCCGGCCGCCGCTGCTGCTTCTGAAAGGAGACAAGGAGTCGCGGGCAAGCGCTGTCTGCCGCTGTCGCCGACAGGTCAGCCGCATGCGGACGGCAGCAGAGAGACCGGGGGCTCGTGCCCGTGCCCTGGCCTGGCCTTGCCGCCGACTGCATGCCTAGCTTTCTCTCTTTTCCTTCCTTTCAAAGGTTCTCCCTGTTTCAGGGTTCAGACTTGCGAGTTGAGACGACACACATGCGCGCAACTACGAGACCGATCTCTCACTTTCCGGAGTTTCAGACTTGTGTTCCGGTAGAGTTTCAAACCTGGGATGCGCTTGGGGCGGTCAAGGCTTGTGATGTTGTTGGCCTGCCATGCGCGCGCAGCAGCTCATACTGCTTTGCTCGTCCGTGGTAGCTTCAGTACAGGAAAAGGGGCGGTCAAGGTTCAGAGCATCGATGCTCATGAAAGTGTGGAGGGAGGGCTCTGATTAGACTGTTCGTAGGCGCTGTAGATTTTCAGATTCACGCAGGAACGGTGCGTTGTTTATAGACTGTAAAATAGTAGTACGGAGCTACTTACACCGGTAGTAACTGAAGTCCGATACCACCACGATCGATGGCTTCCAAAGTGCATGATTGTCTCAGGTGCACGTGAACATTATTTTCCTGGAGAAGACAGTGCAATGCAAGCCTTCTTTACCTCAAGAAACCACGCGTACCCAGGTAGTGCTCGACTTGAAACAGATGGGGACTCGAAAAAAGCTTCAGAAGTTCAGATCACGGAAGCTCTGAATCAAAACATCTGGGCCTGATCTGCCGTGCAAATCAAACGCCCGGCCCGCGCGTAAATTATTTGCTTTGGCGTGGTTCATGCGAACCTTTTCCTGCTCATGCGGTCACGCCATGTCTCTGATGAGCTTTACTGGTTGTTGTGGTACAAGTAGGAAGTAGAGAACCACCGGTGCAAATTGCAGTGCCTACCGGATTGGTTTCTGGAACGACTTTTTGTGTGCTTTCTCTCAGCACTCAAACTTTGAATAATTAACGTAAGAGCAAGCTATTGTCAGCCAAGGTTTCGTGGTGTAGTTGGTTATCACGTCAGTCTAACACACTGAAGGTCTCCGGTTCGAACCCGGGCGAAGCCACTCTTTTTTTTTAGTGATTGTGATGAATCTGTCGAAAATAAGGTTGCTCTTCTTCTGTAACAAGGAGGGGAGCAGCTCTGTTTTTTTTTCTGTGGGTGATTCAGTTAATTCAGACTGACCAAACCTTCTGTTTCTCCTCTGTTCTATTGTGCTCAAGTCCTTGAGAGGAACTTACACGCTGGACGAGCTTTTGTGTTGCTGTCCTCAATATATTTTTGTATTTTCAGTTTTAAATCCCTACAGTAAATTTTGGTTTCCTTAAATACATCCAACTGATTTTTCTCACAACTTTACTGACAGTTGATATATGCTATTAGCAATAAGCAAACCTGTAACACCGGAAACATGAAGTATCGCACTCTGTATCTCAGGAAAATACACTAGCGCGCTTGACATTAAACTACAACCTCAAGGATCTTCAGAGCACGAGTTACAAGCCATATGAATTGCTTTATTCATCAACCTAATCAGTATCTACTGCCTTTTCTTACAGGGTGGCAAAGGTGTGCCGCAGAGGCACTTGTTATGAGCATAATTTTCTGCTCTATAGCGTTCCATGTGCCCTCCGGTCGGTATCTCACCGCAGAGCTCATTGTAGTCGACATTTAGGGGCTGCTCGTTTCCATTAGGGGCTAAAATTTTGCCCCCTAAAGTTTAGCCCCTAAACATTTAGAGTTAAAATTTAGCCCCTAAACTTTAGCCCATGGGGTGTTCGTTTCTATGGGCTAAAGTTCATTTTTTCTATTCAAATGATCAAATACCTCTAAATCCATGCAACAAATCAATTACCCCTAATTTGTTTGCTAAATCCCACCAAATTCTCAAGTCAACGGGCAAACAATTTTGTCCAGGGCGTCTTTTAGCCCGTTTTAGGGCCTCTTTGAGGGCTAAAGTTTTGCCCCCTCTTTTAGCCCTTTTGCTCTTTTAGCTCTAAAATTTTAGCCCCCCGTTCGTTGCCCTTTGGGCTAAAATTTGGCCAAAACTTTAGCTTTTGCCATTTTAGCTCGGAAACGAACAGGGCCTTAAGTGCAGAAGATCCATATCCTTCAGAGACCTTGGCAGCTTTCCCTTGATACGGTTATGGCTCAGGTCCAAAGAGTCCAAACTATAGGGGAACCTGACCTCTGTCATGTCAAACTCAAGCTTATTCCATGATAGATCGACAATCGTCACCCGCTTGGCGGCGTACAAGAAGGATATGTTGCCAGTGATTTGGTTGTGTGAAAGATCAATTATGTAAATGTCTTCATTGCCGTAATAGGCTGGGATCTCTCCGGTGAGCCGGTTATTGGAGAGGAGGGACCCAAGCCTTCCGTTATGGAGCAATCCAGGAGGTATGGATCCACTGAGCATGTTGCCGTGGAGGTTAATGTAATAGAGGTTGGGAAGGCGGCTAAGAGATTGGGGGATCGGTCCGGTCAGCTTGCTGTTGGAGATAGTCAGTCTATGGAGGTTGGTGTTAGCCAAGAAGTCTGGAAGCGGCCCTGTGATTGAGGTGCCATTGATGTCAAGAGTCCGAAGATGCGAGAGCTTGGAGAAGGAAGAGGGGATAGAGCCGTACAGCCCAGGCATGGTGTCAAGCATGATGAATCGCAGCATCGGCAGTTCACCAAAGGCCGAAGGGATGGGAGCGGTGACATTGAGTCCGGATAGGGACACCAAGGTGACGCGACCGATCTCGGAACACAAAATATGTTCTTCCCAGGCACAACAGTTCGTGGCTGGGAGCCATGAGGATAGCTCGGGAGGGTTACCGAGCTGCTCCTTGACTTTTAGGAGAGCAGCCTTGTCACTGCTGTTGCAGTCCATGGCTGATGGCAAGATGAAGGCATTGAAGAAGATCAGCATGAGGATAAGGAGCAAAGAGGAAGGGGGCAGGCCATAGTTCGCCATGAATTTCCTCTCTGTTTCACTGGATGCAAACTCTGGTGGTGTGCTTCTCCTTGATATAGAGGTATGAAGAAGGTAGTTGCATGTTCCATAGAAAAGGGAAAATGGGATAGTTGTCTGTGTTGGTAATTCTTTATCTTGCAACTCGCTGCGCCGAGTTCCTTCTTTTCTTTTCTTTTTCTTTTCTTTTCTTTTCTTTCTTTCTTTCTTTCTTTCTTTCTTTCTTCTTCTTCGTTTTGGGCGCTGATGTAAATTATGGTTGCGCTTTCAATAAAAGTTTATGACTTTTGTCTGAGAGATGTTAATATTTTCTATGACTTTTGTCTGAGAGATATTAATATTTTCTATTAAAATGGAGTGAAAAGGGGAGAACAACTTGATGCTAAAATGCAAATGCTTGCATGTTTTATAAGGCAGATCTGGATGACAAAGTTACACGTTGGCATTGGCGCGTAACTCTTGTCTGCATTTGTATTGTCTTTGTTTTTTCTCTGCATTTTGTTACTACTAGGTGTTGAAGCAATTGAGTGGTGTGAAAGTGGCGAATGACTCGATGCTAAAATGCACATGCTTGCATATTTCACGAGGCGGATGTAGATGACAAAGCATGGTTTACAGGTTGGCTCTGAAACGTAACTCTCGTCTGCACTTGCATTGTCTTTGTTTTTCCTCTGCGTTTTTTATGGCCGTGTGAATCATCTGACGTTGCTTTGTATTTCATTTGACAGTCCGTGTCTGCTTGACAAAGTCCTAATTCATAATACAGCTAATAACCAGATATGTCATAGCATTTGAGTGAATAGTTAGCTTGAAGAAGTTGCATTGCAATTTATAGTTGTCTTCGTTAACTTCAGAAAAAAATGCTCAGAGACAGCATTCACGTTCAGTCAGTGCAGAGAAGTGTTAGTGCTACTGAAAAAAACAGCATTATAGTAGCACAATCAGGAAAAAAAAATGGATTCAGCTTGACATACATATCCGGAAATGAACTTGTGACTTGGTGAGCTTTCTTTAGATGACGGGTTCTAACATGAAGGCTCAGATTGGCGTCTATAATTGATTTTTTTAGTGCTTACGGTTGTCGTTCTGTTAATATATTGTAAGTTTATCAATAATACCTTTTGTCTCATCAAGGTTTCGTGGTGTAGTTGGTTATCACGTCAGTCTAACACACTGAAGGTCTCCGGTTCGAACCCGGGCGAAGCCACTTCTTTTTGAACTTATATATATTTTGGTGCTCGCGATGGATTCTCTCTTTCTGTAAAAATCAGGATAGCGGCTCTGCTTTTCTCTGTGACTGATTTCTGGTCATTTCAGAATGGCCAGAAAATTTTGTTTCAAACGTGCTTGAGATGTGCTTTCCTGTTTCTGGTGTTTTATTGTGCTTTCGGAGGAATGAGGTTTACAAGCTGCAAGGTTTTTTTTTTCTGTTCTTTTTTCCCCTGTATTTTCAGTATCGAATTCTTATAGTTGATTTTTGTTTCCTTCAATAAATCCAATTGATTTTTACCGACAAGCTTAAACATGCTAAGCAATCAGCAAACCTATAAAACAGAGAACATGAAGTGTCTACGGCTGCCCCTTTTCCAGTTAGACGATATCACACCGCACTGTCTCAGGAAAATACACTAGTGCACTTGACATTAAACTAAAACCTGAAAGATCTTCAGAGCACCAGTTACAAGCCATACGAATTGGCTAATTGCAATATTCATCAACCTAATCAATCTCTATGAAAGAAGCCTTTTCTTACAGGGTGGCAAAGGCGTGCCGCAGAGGCACTTGTTATGAACATAAGAATCTGCTTCATGGAATACCATGTACCTTCCGGTCGGTATCTCACCGCAGAGCTCATTGTAGCTGACATTGAAGTGCCGAAGCTTTATATCCTTCAGGGACTTCGCCACCCTTCCCTTTATACGGTTATGACTCAGGTCCAAATAGGATAGGTGGAAGGGGAACCGGACTTTTCATGTCGAACTCAAGCTCATTCCATGATAGATCGATCTTCGTCATCGACTTCACAGCGTCGAACAAGAACGATGGGTTGCCAGTGAGCTGGTTGTGTGAAAGATCAATGGTGTCAATGTCTCCATTGCCGTAATCATTCGGGATCCCTCCGGTAAGCTGATTACTGGAGAGGATGAGGAACCTAAAGTTCCCATGGAGCAATCCAGGAGGAATGGATCCAGTGAGCATGTTGCCACTGAGGTCAATGTATCTGAGATTGGAAAGACGGCTCAGAGACTGGGGGATCGGCCTTGACAGCTTGCTGTCGGTGATGGTCAGAGCACCGAGGTTAGTGCTTACCAAGAAATCCGGAAGCGGCCCGGTGATCGACGTGCTGGTGATGTCAAGGAGCTCGAGGTGCGAGAGCTTAGCGAAGGAGGAGGGGATAGGACCATACAGCCCAGGTATGGTATCAAGCTGAATGGTTTGCAGCATTGGCAGGTCACCATAGGCATAAGGGATGGGAGCCGTGACATTGAGTTGGAACAGGGCCACGAGGTAGACGCGGCCGGTCTCGGAGCATATGACACCAGAGTCCCAGGCGCAGCAGTTGGTGGACGGGAGCCATTTGGATAGCTCGGGAGGGTTTCCGAGCTGCTCTTTGATCTTTAGAAGAGCAGCACGGTCACTGCTGTTACAGTCCATGGCTGACGACAAGATGAAGGAATTGGAGAAGAAGATCAGCAAGAGGTTAAGAAGCAAAGAGGAAGGCCGTAGGCCACGGTTCGCCATGGATTTCCTTCCTCTGTTTCACTGGTTGGATACTCTGGTAGGGTGTTATATAGAGCTATGATTATGAAGAAGGTAGGTGCACCCAAGCAATTGAGTGATGCGATTAAGTGGAGACAAACCTGATGCTAAAATGCACAGGCTTGCATATTTTATAAGGCAGATCTATGCGACAAAGCATATTGACAGGTTGGCTCTAAAGCATATTCTTTGCACTTCTGTTTTGGCCACGTGAATCACTTAACGATTGTTTTCTATTGCAGTTGACAGTCACTGTCTGCCTGATGGGCTCCTAACTCCTAAATACCTTGAGCTAATAGTGTGCTTGAAGAAGGTGCGTTGAGATTTATAGTCATCTTTGGTAACTTCAAAGATGCTCTAGACACAGTCACACAGCAGTCATGTCCCATCTTGCAGGCCAGTGATAGTGCTACTGCTGCATTTGATAGGGCTAGTGCAACAAGAGCATTATAGCAGCACAATCCGAAAAAATGGACTCACCTTGAGACGGCCTGGTGCTGAGACAAGAGATATATACCTGAAGCTGAACAAGTAAAATGGTGAGATTTATTCAGAGAAAAGTTTTTTTGGGGGAATCAATTTATTCAGAAACAAGTTGTATATATATATTCTTGTAGCAACTAGCTTACATGTATAGATTTGTCATTCAGATACTCATCGCAATGAACACGCTCAACAACAACAACAAACCATTTTTATTCAAACAAGTTAGAGTAGGCTAAAGATGAAACCTACATGAACCAACAAGAGAGGGCAACCAAAAAGAAGAAAGAACAAAAAAAAGGGTAAAAAGAGAAAGAAGGGGTGAAAAGGTAAAAGAGCAAAGGGTTAAGGTAAAAAAGGTTGGAGAAATCAAGGTTTCTGCACGTGGATTGCTTGCTTCCACTCTCTCCTATCCATGGTTATCTCCTCAGCAATATTCCAATCCTTCAAGTCCCTCTTCACAAACTCCACCCATGTCAAAGTTGGTCGACCTTTGTCTCTCTTCACACTTTGAGGATGTTGTTATCCCGCTACGTATTGGCGCCTTCTCATGTCTCCGTTGATCATGTCCAAACCATCTCCGCAATGAACACAATCATAATTTATAATTTATTTTGTAAAAATATTATTGGACAAAGTTATATATCAAGGCGGTGTCTATGTCCAAATTCATATAGCAAGTTGTGGTATTTGATCATACATTACACTTCCTTCTTCTTTTTGCAAGGACACTTTCCTTATCATAAACTTTTTCTTTTTTTTTTATGTCACAAATCCATCATAATGGATAAATCTTCGTACGTGCGTGCCACAACGTACATAGTTGCTAGCGACTGTCAATTGCACGAGTTTGATGTGAAACACATCACTTGAAAAAATTAATTAAGTGCCAGATCTGACATTGTTCAAATTCAAAGATTCACCTTGCAAGTGGATATTAGACGTGTTTAAATGCAAAGTAAAATGTTCGTCGAACAACATTGTTCCAAGAGAAATCATTCAAATTTAGTATGACTTCCGAGATGAAGGATAATATTTTGTACCGGTTAGGTAAGCACTAACTAATGTCACACAAACTTCTAGTATTCCAGTCCTTGATACAGTCAAGCGTGCAAAACAAAATGTGAATTGTTTTTTTTTCTTTTTATTGAACAATACATTGATTAATTATCGATAGAAAGGTGAAGAAAACCAAGACAACTTATTTGAATTTTTTGTGAGAAAAAGCAAGCAAGAAGCAGAAAATTTCAATACGGAGGTTTCACCGTGAAGCAATTTTTTTTTCCATGGGATTTGTGTATTGTCTTTGAAGTTCGAATGCCCAAGCACCAATTCTTGAGTCTGCTACGGATGTCTTCTCGCTGGCGAGGATATTAGACTGCTATGAAGCTATATTATCTCAATATATTTCATGTATAAGTGATTTTTTCTTTGGTAAACCAACCATTTTATTCCCTATAATGTGCGCTGCACATATTTCAATTGTTAAGAAGAGAGAAAATTTGGATGGAGTCACACAAGAAGATTTTGCTTTATCCTAGTTCTACCCTTGCCATGAGACCATAGTTCTGGGCGCAAACTAACTTAAAGATGATTTCACTACACAACAACACATGACCAACCATATTCTAAAAAAAAAAACATATGACCAACCATAACTTATACCTACGATGATACATTATTAGTAGAAAGAAATGTTTTCTAAAAATAAAGATATGTCTTACTATGGTTATACATATTTTAGTTTACATATGATGTGAAATGCATGTTCAACACCTCATATTCTTAAGTATTTGAATGTAAATAGTGTAAATATGACAATGTGAGATGTGGCACAATAAGGACCATGGATATTTCTATAAAAAATATCAAACTTTTTTTTTGCGGATGAATAATATCAAACATTAAAGCGGTAATGTGCCAAACAAATAATGATAACATTTTTCATTTTTAAATGCACATCACTACGCGCATGTCCATTGACATTAATGGTCTCTAAACCAAAGGAAAAGGAAACTCGCAAAAAGTTGGTGGATAAATCACACGAAGCTTGCAAGTGAATAAATCAATCAGACGAACCATGTGGAAGTAAGTGAGCGGTCAAAATATGAAATTATAAACTGGATCGGTCTATAAATATTGGGGTTTTTTTAGCACGTCTATAAATATTAGGTGTGTTTGCTTGGCGCTTGACAGGCAGGTGCGTGAGCCAGGCGCGCATCACAGCCCTAAGGCAGATTCAGAAGGGTGTCAAACTGTCAGCCATACTGCTTGGCATGTTGGCCAGGCTGCAGGCGCTTTTTGTTTTTTCGAGTCCGTCTATATGGGAGCAGTCAGTAGGACTAGGCTCGCCCGCATCTCGCATGCTCGTAGGCATTTTGTTAGGGTTGTAACTAACCCCCTGAATCCCTGATCTCTTGAGCAGTCGTTGCACACATAAGTAAAGCCCTGTTTCTCACGACGGCTGGCTCCTCTCTTCTTCTCGCCAACGAAGGTTCTCCACTTCTCGGTAGTCCTCCTCTACTGGCTTCACCAAACTGACGCCTTTGCTGCTGTTGTTGTTGAACCCTGATCTTAGGTCTGCTCCTGCTTGACGCGATGGAGCACCGTGTGCATGACGACGTCATCGTCCAGGTGAACGCCGCCGCGGTCGCCGCCGTCGACGAGAGGAGTTCGACGAGCCAGATCGAGGAGGCCATCGGGGACGATGGTGCTGGCAAGGCCGGCGCCGGCATCACACGCCGGACGTTCAGCGAGTCGTACAAGATGAGGCACCGCAACCCTGTGGTAAGATCACGTCATCTTCTCGGTTTATGACAGTGCGTTGCATGCATGTAGGAACAGAGTACTCTGCTTCATTCCTGCAAGATTAATTAATGCCCTGTTCATTCACAAAGATTTTTTGGTGAAAGAATGTGCTATATATCGGGTCCGATCTACGGATCCGGCACTGCAAATTACTCCGGTTAATTCAGGTGCTGCTGCTATCCTGATGCGACTTCCATGGCGTGTGCATGCAGGAGTTCACGAAGTGGCAGGTGTTGCTGCTGAGCTACCAGTCGCTGGGCGTGGTGTACGGCGACATCGGGACGTCGCCGCTGTACACGTTCTCGTCCTTCACCCTGACCAACCCCGGGGAGGAGGACTTCCTCGGCATCCTCAGCCTCATCCTCTGGACGCTCACCTTGATCAGCCTCGTCAAGTACGTCTTGGTCGTTCTCGACGCAGATGACCACGGAGAAGGTACCTCTACGACGATCATCTTCGGCGATCCATACTGCATTCCTGTTTTTTCTGATCTTTTGAAATTTGGAGCTGGATCGATCTGTGGTTAGTAACAAAATCGCACTAAATCTGGCCAAATCAATCTTATCAAAATGCATCGGTCGCAATAAAAAAATCTTAACAAACTGCATCAATCGCTTAAAATCTGGCAAAACGCGGTGTTAGTTAGTGGATACGGGTTTCTCGGATCAGACAACAGAATTGTAGATGCGCGTAGCAGTAGTTAACGTCTGAATATGCGATAGTGTTGATGTTTTATTATGGATAAATAACAAAGTCTTGTTTTCTTATATTACTTTTATTTATCATATGCAAAAAAATGGTTCAAAAATGTTTTTCCTAGTTCCAAGGAATACATTGAATAAGAAAACCGTCCTTTGACAATATGTTCAGAACCGCTGCAGCTGACATATCACGTAAAATAAGAGTGCTAAGATGCCAGCACTATGACCCCGATTTGCCGAACACAAATGATGTAGGCCAGAGTAACAGAAGCACAAATGTCCTGCAAAGTAACAATTAAATATCTGATTTCCAGCATCCTTCTTCTTGCTTATGTGTTGCAATACACTTATTCTTGCCTTACGTTGTGAAGGTGGCACCTTTGCCCTGTATTCGCTCTTGCGTCAACACGTAAATTTCAAGGGAAGCATGCCGGTGCCAGTCACACGGTTGGCATCTGATATCAATCTGAAGTTTCACAGCAAGAAGCGCAATCTGCCATCTAGGATGCATGAATTCTTGGAAGGAAGCACAACCGCCCAGGCCGTCATTACCTACATTGTGTTGGTTGGGACTTGCATGGTGATAGGCGATGGTGCCCTCACTCCGTCCATCTCAGGTAATCCCTTTTGTACAGTACTGCAGTTTCATTTACCTCATGATCGTGGAACAAGTAGTACAGACTATACAGCATTGTGCGAAACATGCGAGCTATGATAGACTTGTCAAGCATATCAATTATACGATAAATATGAACTAATTTCTGAAAATCGCCAAAAGGCATAACATAATTTATGCTCTCTTACTTTTTATCCAGTTCTGTCAGCCGTTCAAGGAATCCAGTCAAGGTCTTCTAAGATTACACAAAGTACGTAACGGCAAGTTAAAATTTAAACTATTCTTAACTACCATTCCTGCTCATGATATTATTTTCCAAACCATTTTATTTTGTCATGACATGATTAACACCTTTTTATTACTTATTATTTCAGATCATGTTGTCATCCTATGCGTGATTATCCTGAT
>RWGY01000051.1:6397474-6443065 GCA_007726485.1 Eragrostis curvula | reverse complement strand
AGTCACACAGCAGTCATGTCCCATCTTGCAGGCCAGTGATAGTGCTGCATTTGATAGGGCTAGTGCAACAAGAGCATTATAGCAGCACAATCCGAAAAAATGGACTCACCTTGAGACGGCCTGGTGCTGAGATAAGAGATATATACCTGAAGCTGAACAAGTAAAATGGTGAGATTTATTCAGAGAAAAGTTTTTTTGGGGGAATCAATTTATTCAGAAACAAGTTGTATATATATATTCTTGTAGCAACTAGCTTACATGTATAGATTTGTCATTCAGATACTCATCGCAATGAACACGCTCAACAACAACAACAAACCATTTTTATTTCAAACAAGTTAGAGTAGGCTAAAGATGAAACCTACATGAACCAACAAGAGAGGGCAACCAAAAAGAAGAAAGAACAAAAAAAAGGGTAAAAAGAGAAAGAAGGGGGTGAAAAGGTAAAAGACCAAAGGGTTAAGGTAAAAAAGGTTGGAGAAATCAAGGTTTTTGCACGTGGATTGCTTGCTTCCACTCTCTCCTATCCATGGTTATCTCCTCAGCAATATTCCAATCCTTCAAGTCCCTCTTCACAAACTCCACCCATGTCAAAGTTGGTCGACCTTTGTCTCTCTTCACACTTTGAGGATGTTGTTATCCCGCTACGTATTGGCGCCTTCTCATGTCTCCGTTGATCATGTCCAAACCATCTCCGCAATGAACACAATCATAATTTATAATTTATTTTGTAAAAATATTATTGGACAAAGTTATATATCAAGGCGGTGTCTATGTCCAAATTCATATAGCAAGTTGTGGTATTTGATCATACATTACACTTCCTTCTTCTTTTTGCAAGGACACTTTCCTTATCATAAACTTTTTCTTGTTTTTTTATGTCACAAATCCATCATAATGGATAAATCTTCGTACGTGCGTGCCACAACGTACATAGTTGCTAGCGACTGTCAATTGCACGAGTTTGATGTGAAACACATCACTTGAAAAAATTAATTAAGTGCCAGATCTGACATTGTTCAAATTCAAAGATTCACCTTGCAAGTGGATATTAGACGTGTTTAAATGCAAAGTAAAATGTTCGTCGAACAACATTGTTCCAAGAGAAATCATTCAAATTTAGTATGACTTCCGATATGAAGGATAATATTTTGTATCGGTTAGGTAAGCACTAACTAATGTCACACAAACTTCTAGTATTCCAGTCCTTGATACAGTCAAGCGTGCAAAACAAAATGTGAATTGTTTTTTTTTCTTTTTATTGAACAATACATTGATTAATTATCGATAGAAAGGTGAAGAAAACCAAGACAACTTATTTGAATTTTTTGTGAGAAAAAGCAAGCAAGAAGCAGAAAATTTCAATACGGAGGTTTCACCGTGAAGCAATTTTTTTTTTCCATGGGATTTGTGTATTGTCTTTGAAGTTCGAATGCCCAAGCACCAATTCTTGAGTCTGCTACGGATGTCTTCTCGCTGGCGAGGATATTAGACTGCTATGAAGCTATATTATCTCAATATATTTCATGTATAAGTGATTTTTTCTTTGGTAAACCAACCATTTTATTCCCTATAATGTGCGCTGCACATATTTCAATTGTTAAGAAGAGAGAAAATTTGGATGGAGTCACACAAGAAGATTTTGCTTTATCCTAGTTCTACCCTTGCCATGAGACCATAGTTCTGGGCGCAAACTAACTTAAAGATGATTTCACTACACAACAACATATGACCAACCATATTCTAAAAAAAAAAACATATGACCAACCATAACTTATACCTACGATGATACATTATTAGTAGAAAGAAATGTTTTCTAAAAATAAAGATATGTCTTACTATGGTTATACATATTTTAGTTTACATATGATGTGAAATGCATGTTCAACACCTCATATTCTTAAGTATTTGAATGTAAATAGTGTAAATATGACAATGTGAGATGTGGCACAATAAGGACCATGGATATTTCTATAAAAAATATCAAACTTTTTTTTTTTGCGGATGAATAATATCAAACATTAAAGCGGTAATGTGCCAAACAAATAATGATAACATTTTTCATTTTTAAATGCACATCACTACGCGCATGTCCATTGACATTAATGGTCTCTAAACCAAAGGAAAAGGAAACTCGCAAAAAGTTGGTGGATAAATCACACGAAGCTTGCAAGTGAATAAATCAATCAGACGAACCATGTGGAAGTAAGTGAGCGGTCAAAATATGAAATTATAAATTGGATCGGTCTATAAATATTGGGGTTTTTTTAGCACGTCTATAAATATTAGGTGTGTTTGCTTGGCGCTTGACAGGCAGGTGCGTGAGCCAGGCGCGCATCACAGCCCTAAGGCAGATTCAGAAGGGTGTCAAACTGTCAGCCATACTGCTTGGCATGTTGGCCAGGCTGCAGGCGCTTTTTGTTTTTTCGAGTCCGTCTATATGGGAGCAGTCAGTAGGACTAGGCTCGCCCGCATCTCGCATGCTCGTAGGCATTTTGTTAGGGTTGTAACTAACCCCCTGAATCCCTGATCTCTTGAGCAGTCGTTGCACACATAAGTAAAGCCCTGTTTCTCACGACGGCTGGCTCCTCTCTTCTTCTCGCCAACGAAGGTTCTCCACTTCTCGGTAGTCCTCCTCTACTGGCTTCACCAAACTGACGCCTTTGCTGCTGTTGTTGTTGAACCCTGATCTTAGGTCTGCTCCTGCTTGACGCGATGGAGCACCGTGTGCATGACGACGTCATCGTCCAGGTGAACGCCGCCGCGGTCGCCGCCGTCGACGAGAGGAGTTCGACGAGCCAGATCGAGGAGGCCATCGGGGACGATGGTGCTGGCAAGGCCGGCGCCGGCATCACACGCCGGACGTTCAGCGAGTCGTACAAGATGAGGCACCGCAACCCTGTGGTAAGATCACGTCATCTTCTCGGTTCATGACAGTGCGTTGCATGCATGTAGGAACAGAGTACTCTGCTTCATTCCTGCAAGATTAATTAATGCCCTGTTCATTCACAAAGATTTTTTGGTGAAAGAATGTGCTATATATCGGGTCCGATCTACGGATCCGGCACTGCAAATTACTCCGGTTAATTCAGGTGCTGCTGCTATCCTGATGCGACTTCCATGGCGTGTGCATGCAGGAGTTCACGAAGTGGCAGGTGTTGCTGCTGAGCTACCAGTCGCTGGGCGTGGTGTACGGCGACATCGGGACGTCGCCGCTGTACACGTTCTCGTCCTTCACCCTGACCAACCCCGGGGAGGAGGACTTCCTCGGCATCCTCAGCCTCATCCTCTGGACGCTCACCTTGATCAGCCTCGTCAAGTACGTCTTGGTCGTTCTCGACGCAGATGACCACGGAGAAGGTACCTCTACGACGATCATCTTCGGCGATCCATACTGCATTCCTGTTTTTTCTGATCTTTTGAAATTTGGAGCTGGATCGATCTGTGGTTAGTAACAAAATCGCACTAAATCTGGCCAAATCAATCTTATCAAAATGCATCGGTCGCAATAAAAAAATCTTAACAAACTGCATCAATCGCTTAAAATCTGGCAAAACGCGGTGTTAGTTAGTGGATACGGGTTTCTCGGATCAGACAACAGAATTGTAGATGCGCGTAGCAGTAGTTAACGTCTGAATATGCGATAGTGTTGATGTTTTATTATGGATAAATAACAAAGTCTTGTTTTCTTATATTACTTTTATTTATCATATGCAAAAAAATGGTTCAAAAATGTTTTTCCTAGTTCCAAGGAATACATTGAATAAGAAAACCGTCCTTTGACAATATGTTCAGAACCGCTGCAGCTGACATATCACGTAAAATAAGAGTGCTAAGATGCCAGCACTATGACCCCGATTTGCCGAACACAAATGATGTAGGCCAGAGTAACAGAAGCACAAATGTCCTGCAAAGTAACAATTAAATATCTGATTTCCAGCATCCTTCTTCTTGCTTATGTGTTGCAATACACTTATTCTTGCCTTACGTTGTGAAGGTGGCACCTTTGCCCTGTATTCGCTCTTGCGTCAACACGTAAATTTCAAGGGAAGCATGCCGGTGCCAGTCACACGGTTGGCATCTGATATCAATCTGAAGTTTCACAGCAAGAAGCGCAATCTGCCATCTAGGATGCATGAATTCTTGGAAGGAAGCACAACCGCCCAGGCCGTCATTACCTACATTGTGTTGGTTGGGACTTGCATGGTGATAGGCGATGGTGCCCTCACTCCGTCCATCTCAGGTAATCCCTTTTGTACAGTACTGCAGTTTCATTTACCTCATGATCGTGGAACAAGTAGTACAGACTATACAGCATTGTGCGAAACATGCGAGCTATGATAGACTTGTCAAGCATATCAATTATACGATAAATATGAACTAATTTCTGAAAATCGCCAAAAGGCATAACATAATTTATGCTCTCTTACTTTTTATCCAGTTCTGTCAGCCGTTCAAGGAATCCAGTCAAGGTCTTCTAAGATTACACAAAGTACGTAACGGCAAGTTAAAATTTAAACTATTCTTAACTACCATTCCTGCTCATGATATTATTTTCCAAACCATTTTATTTTGTCATGACATGATTAACACCTTTTTATTACTTATTATTTCAGATCATGTTGTCATCCTATGCGTGATTATCCTGATCTTTCTTTTCCTTTTCCAACGATATGGCACAAGCAAAGTCAGCTTCACTTTTTCGCCCATTATGCTTATGTGGTTTGCACTGATTTCATTCATCGGAGTGTACAATATTATCAAGTACTATCCACCGGTTCTAAAAGCCGTGTCACCACATTACATATACATCTTCTTTGCAAGGAACAAAAGAGCAGGTTGGGAGCAACTCGGGACAGTTGTTTTGTGCATTACAGGTTAGTGATGCAACCTATCACAATACTTTTCTATTTCAGTAAGAAAGACGCAATCAAAGGCTAATCTTCATCTGAACCACAAGAAACAAGCAAAGTGATATTTAATTACTTTCTAATCTAGTATTTACCCGGCGAATCATCTTATAATTAAATAGTTATGATCGATCATGATCAGGTGCTGAAGCCATGTTTGCTGATTTGGGTCATTTCAACAAGTCATCAATCCAGGTAATTAATATGAGGTCCCCTAATATGATCATTTTTCGTACGATATAATCAAAACATCATTAATCGTTTTCTTTATCTTTGCCCTTGCAGATGGCATTTTCATTCCTAGTTTATCCATCGTTGATCCTTGCATATGCTGGCCAGGCAGCATTTTTGATTAAGAATCCATCTAAGCTCAGCACAACATTTTACAGTAGCATACCAGAGCCATTGTTTTGGCCCATGTTTATAGTAGCTACCTTGGCCGCCATCGTTGCAAGCCAGGCATTGATTTCTGCAAGTTTTTCCATCATCAGACAATCAGTTGCTTTAGGTTGTTTTCCTAGAGTCACAATGAAGCATACCTCAGAAAAATACGAAGGCCAAGTATACTCTCCAGAGGTCAACTACTTCTTGATGATCGTTTGTATCTTGATTACAGTAGGTTTTAAGGGTGGACCAGAGATTGGACAAGCCTATGGTGAGAAATCTAGCATGTGTTTATGTCTATTAGTTTTGTCTGTTACTTGTCCATATTTTTCATAGTGCGTACAATGCAGCCTTTAATGCAAGCTGTCAAAGCAGACCTGGTGTTGCACAAAATATAAACAGTAATTTGTAAAAACAAACAAAATCATGGCTAGCCATCAGTTTACATGTTAATGAAAATTGTTGTTGTCACTATGGTAAATAGTAAGAGAACAAATCACCCCGTGCATGGTAAATAATATACAAAATTAGTTAGCAGATAGATGTCGCGTGACTAATATTTTTCTTTTGGCTTGCAGGTGTGGCAGTCATATGGGTTATGCTTATTACAACAAACCTGATAACAGTGGTCATGGTTATCATATGGCAATTTCATATTGCGTTGGCTGGTTCATTTTTTGCTGTTTACACTACTCTAGAAGGCCTTATCACAGTATCACTTCTCAACAAGATTGCTCAAGGTGGCTGGGTTCCATTTGCAATAACTGCATTTTTCCTTATAATTACACTTTCATGGACTTATGGGCGACGCAAGAAGAATGAATATGAAGCAAGCAACTTGATGGATAAGCAGGAATTCATTAAAATAGTGACTATGAGCAATAGAGTACCTGGAATATGCATATTTTGCACGGACTTGATGAATGGCATCCCACCAATTGTGCGCCATTATGTTCACCATATGGGTTGCCTTCGTGAACTGATGGTGTTTGTCACCTTGAGGGATCTTCCCGTGACATCCGTCCTTCCCGAGGAGCGCTTCCTCATAGACAAATTAGAGCCCTTTGGTGTTTACAGATGCATAGTCCAATATGGCTATATGGACAGCCGTAATATGGATGACGATGAGTATGTTATATCAGTAATTGCATCCCTCAAGGAAATAGCTGAAAATGAGGATGAAATAATGGCGACGGATTCGGCCTTAGTAAATGGATCGACATTTGTTCATGGAAGGATTATTCTAAACATGAGTGACAATCACAATTGTTTCAAACGTTTTGTCATTAACAACCTCTACAGGTTCCTACAGAAGAACTTCAGGTCCAACATTTCTGGTCTAAAGATAGCTCCGGGTAAAACATTGCAAGTTGGAATGCAATATGAGATTTAAGAAAGGCGTGCACTTAGAAGTCGGAATGCTATATGTGATCTTAGAAAATGCAGATGTATGAAATTCATATTTCTTTTTTTTTTGGTAGTCGGTGAAATCAATAGACTATTTATTTAGGTCATCTCTCCTGATTAAGCTATGATAGTCACAACTTTTGATTTATATCAAGATCACTATTGATTTCATATTTGTTGATGTTTTTTTGTTCTACATCTATAATACATATTTGTATGAAAGCACAACGAGATTATTTTTGGTTAAACCAAATTCACAATGCATAAATATGAAACATTAGTCAGAATTATAAATTTGTCTGGGCAATGAATTTTTCTTGACAGTGCATAGCAAAAATATTTTGCCTACATATTTGCCAATAATGCAAAAGATCTACAGTAACCATCCTGCCTATAGTAAATAACTTGTATTATGGGGTCCTACTAAAATGGAGAATGTTGTTATCAAAACATAACCACATTTATTTAACCGTGGATCAAAATTAGAATCAGAGCATGCATCAAGAAGTTAATACAATGATTCAGAAAGGGGAAATTTAAGGTAACACTGGTTTGGTTACACTTCACAGTCACCCCTTTAGCGTTTTACTGCTGAACTGAGTTGGAACACTTCAGTACAACCAAAGAGCAAACCCAATAGTATTTTACCGCTCAAAAAAAAATATTCAAAACACAACTGAAACACAACCAAAGAGCAAATCCAATAGTATTTTTTTCCGTTCAAAAAAAAGTATTGGGACACTTCACTACAACCAAAAGATCAAACCCATTTAGTATTAGACCAATGTATTGCACTGATTTTATAAAGTTGCCATTCTATAGACACAATATATGTGTTTCTGGAGCAAAAATACATTTAGAAGAGCAACAGCAAAAAACACAACTGATAACAAATATATGAGAGATCAACTGTAGCTATGGTGTATTCACTAATTCCTTTGCACAATCATATGTACCTTAGCTGCAGTAATACATACTCAAACGAAAATTTACAAGGAGGAGAATATTGGGACACCAGGTATGGTGACACCTGAATCTACAATGAAGATGTTGCCAGTCACATACGATGAAGCTTCATGGACCAGGAAACGAACCAGCGACGTCAATGCTGGATCAGTAGTGCCATGTTCCTTAAGTGGCACTATCTTTGAAGCGACAGTGTTCAACCATCTCTTTTGCAATAAAGGAGCTGTTATCTCTGATTTGAACAGTCCAGGTGCAATTGTGTTCACTCTGATGCCGTATGCTCCTAATTCCAAAGCCATCAGCTGCACCAATATACCCAATCAGTATATCATGAACACATGAATAAATCGGTTATTTGGTAAGGAATAAGATCACTACCTTCGTGACATAATGCACAGCAGATTTTGACGATGCATATCCAATGGAGCCAGGCAGATGCCCACGGTTAAGACCAGCGATAGACGAAATGTTGATAACCGAACCCTTTATCTTGGCATCACGCATGCGTCGACAGACATGTTTAGCAACAAGCCAGAGTCCTGTGAGGTTCGTCTTGATAAGTTTGTCCCACTCGTCCTCAGGCCAGTCGAGTGGCGAATGCACTCCTCCTGAAGTACATAAGGACACCAAAGTTACATGCCGATGAAACCAATATGTAGGTTTCAATAACTGTTGCATTAACCAGTATATGTTTGTTACTGAGAAATCGGATGCATACATGTCTTAATTATGTTGTAGGCTTGTAGGCCAATTCTAAAAGGGTTCTTAGCAGCTCAGGAAAAAAGTGGTGTTTACTAATGATCCAATTTCAGGTAGAGCTCAGGAAATGAGTGGTGTCTCGCTGACCCACAGTTATGTCATTGCTACCTGAAGATGGCAAATCAAGAGTCCGAACATCATGCAGCACTTACCAGAAGGTTTCATTTGAAATTATTACATTTTGATCTTGTTTTCAGGCATTGTTAATATGAAAGGTTTGACAGATAAGCCTTCTCTATCTCTCTCTCTCTCTTTTTTTTTTACAGTGTGTGAACTGTGACGCTTCATCAAAGCTACTGACAGCTTGGGACTCCATCATCTGTTCTATGTCACTTGCTGGTTGTTTGTGTCATGATTATTGTTGGGTTTGGTCAATATGGTGACCATCACGTGTATAACTTTTCTTACAGAACGTGCAGTAAACGATAGAGAATTTTGTTCATGGATTTAAGTGTGGTTTGATGACAAACAAATAAAAAAAATTATGTGTAATGTTCAGTTGCACTTTGAGTGTCACTGTGTCAGCGTGACCATTGTAAAACCGAGTCAATTGCTAGATTTTCAGTGTTTTTTTTTGGTAATTTTCAATCATTAAGTCAGATACCTCGGATTCCGGCGTTGTTGACCAAGGCGTCGACGCGGCCGAAGGCGTCCCAGGCCTTCTGCACCGCGGCCTCCAAGGTCGAGCCCCCAGTGGATACGTCGATCTCCACGGCCACCGCACGGGGCGCTTCTGCAGAGGCGGAGGCGTTGATCTCGTCGCAGAGCGAGCGGAGGCGATCGGTGCGGCGGGCGGCGGCGACGACGCGGCAGCCGGCGCGCGCCAGGTCGAGGCAGAAATCGCGGCCGATGCCGGACGAGGCGCCCGTAACCAACACCACCTGCCCCTCCAGCCGGCTCCACGGCGCCGCCCCCGCCGTTGTCCCCGGCCTCGCCGTCGCCGAAGCCATCGCCGGTGCGCTCGCACCCTCTTCAGTGAGTCACACGTCACTCCCGCCGCCCTCGCTCGTCTGTACCGGTTACCAGGCAGTGAAGGACGGCAATATGCAAACGAACCCAAAACATTACCACTGGACTCCCGATCCTTGATGTGATTTTTATATAATACTCCCTGATGTGAATTGGTACCCTTTTCAGGGTGGCAAGAGAAAATTCAGCTAAATTCGGCGGATCAGCTTCAGAGCCTTGAACCCTCGCGTTTACCGAATCCCCATCCGATTCCACCCCATAAACCCCCAAAATTGTTCCCGAAACCCCTCGACTGGCCCTGGATTTAAACCCTGTAGGGTTCAAAATCTCGCCAGATTTGAGATTCTGTGGGGTTGGGACGCCCGAATCCGGAGGAGAAGTGGGCGATTTGTAGGTTTTCTCGGCTCTTGACGTCTGTGAAGGCCATGGAATACATCGTCTTGGACAACAGCGGTGAGTCGCCTCTAGTTGATTTTATTGTTCTTTGTTTGATGATGCCGGGGGCGGCGAGGAAGCCTTGTTACGGTTTCTGGTATCGATGGGAAGCAGCATTAGGGGGCAATTGTTGTTTGATACGCACCGAGATATGTTCGCGGGTGTGGTGTAGGAATGTTGCAGAGCTTTGGATAATAATGGCTACAAGATGTGTAACATGTGATGCCAACATAGCAAAGCATTTTTTTTGGCGGAAAAAATAGCATGCGTGACTGAATTTTGAGGTCTTGAGTCCATAACAAGTTGCTGTAATTATGTACTGAATCGTTGAGTTAATGAAGGATACGTAAAGTAGTGTGGCTTGTATGTGTTACGGTTTCGGAACACCACTGAAAGGTCACAATTTTAGATTACTAGGAAAATCTTTCAACTATCTAGGAAGGTATCGTAGACTTCTGTAGCTATAACGTCAGTTGTTTTCGATTTACAAAATAATAAGACCGTTTGGATAGTGAGGAGTTTACATATGTACATGAGTAGCATATGCGTAGCTGTATGAAGTGAGGATTTTTTTATGGTAAAGACAACAAAAAGATATGATGACTTCTCTGAACACAATTTTTCTGGTGAAGCTAAAGTTTGTTGCTTTAAATAAGCATTTAGCATATGTGCCAGCAGAGGGTGGATTCAGGGTCTTAACAACTTCACACCGTTTTATAAGTGCTTGAAAGTTATTGCAAGATGTGCATTTGTCTGTCTCTAGTATCAACGACTTGCCTTTGTTTCAGGGACGGATGATGATGCCCCTCCAACATATCAAAATGGAGGGCCAAGAGTGCATTTTAGTGGGAATGGAAGGTCATTGGCAGGTGCACATTCCCAGTCGAGGTCACGCAGCAAGTTGGATAGTGATATACATCAGATTGAACAAGCAGCGTATACTGGTGTTCTCAGAGCATTCAAAATGCAATCTGATGACATAACTTGGGTAATTTGAACAACCGAAATTTCTGAGTGGCCATTGTATCTAGAAAATCCCCTTATTATGAATTTTCGCTGGAGAATTAAACAAAGTTGTCTTGTACAGGAAAAGGAAAGTCTTATCACTGAACTAAGAAGAGAATTGAAAGTATGTGATGAGGAACACAGAGTGCTATTAAACAAGGTCAATGAAGAGGAGGCTGTTCATAGAATAAGGTACTATGCATAAAGGCTTGCACACTTGTATGATACTAATTACGGTGGCTTCAGTAATAACTGCTTGATCATTCAAATGTTTGTTTCATTCACAATGTTCTGTAGGAAGTTGAGACAGGGAGGCGGCGTAACTATTAACAATCATGGACCTTTCAAGAGGCAGAAGACATTCCATTATACACATTCACTCCCGGCAGATCACCAATCACCATTCACATCTTTAAATGCAGTAGCGGGTGACAAGGCATATACGGTATGCTTGGAGTATTGTTGGTCATGCTTTTTTTCCCCCACTGTCAAGAATGTGCTTATCCATGTGTGCAAAACCTATATGCTCACATACCACCCACTCACCTCGTAAACATGTGCGTAAACACAAGCAAACCCAAGGAGACAGGCCAGTAAATAACATATGATAGGATCTTTGTTGTTGCAATTCTTTTTGCTGCCAATCTTGTGTTGTTGAAGGGCTACAGTTCTTTGTTGTCTTGGTTCTATTACTGTTTTTAATTTTATGAGGTATGAAAATTTGATCTAGCACTGGCCCAAACTGTAGTGTCTAATATTTTTGCTAAGTGACACATCTTCAACATCCATCTTATTGTTTCAACAACTGCGATCAACAATGGGCGTGCCCTGGATTTCTGCTATATACCCTGCTGTCTGTTAAATACTGTCTTCTGGCAGATGGCACCTGAAGACACAAGATGGAGCTCTGCCAATCAAAGCCTCCCAAATCATGGTGCTCGTCGAGCAGCTGATGTTATTATGCTACCTGCAGGCAGGAAAAGTGGAAGGTTTCATATGAATGAGGATTATGGTCTCCCCAATGGCTTTGGTGTGATGGATTTCAGTGGTTTTGGCATACCTGATACTGGCAGTATTGTGAAGGAGGTACATATTCCTCTAGATTTTAAGGTGAAATTAAATGGAAGATTCTTATTTCTGTTTCTTACCAATGTTTACTGTCAACAGGTGGAGAGGGTATTGTCCCATCCAGATATGTATGAAATTATAAAGGCAAAAAAATTGCTTAGAGTAAGTTGATTTTCTGTATCTTCCTCTGTAATTTCTCAGAGAACTGACGATGTTACATTATTTTCCTCTCTTTTCAAAACTTACTAAGGCAAGTGATTATCATTGCAGGACCATGAGCAATCATTGCTTGATGCGATTGCAAGACTTGATGAAGCATCTGATGGTGAAAGTGGTGAGTTACCATGGTTTAGCATTCATGGATGTGCAATTTTAGATTTGCAACTACCAACTCTAGCCTACCTGTCATTTATGTTCTGCACAGCAAGTTTTCTTCATTCTTGGGAATATTGTATGAAGTGATAAGGAGCTGCATATTTGCATGTGCTAATTTGTAAATGAACTGTTGTCTTGTATGTAGTTCATCAATTTATTATGATGAAAGCAAGCTGATACCTTCATGGCATTCCCCAATTAAAATGTATTAGTGCTTGTTAAAGCTCAAGTATCAAATGTAGTTTTACTGCTTTAGGGTGTAGAATAGGTATAAAAAAAATCCTGCTGTATATGTTAGATTGTTAGTTGTGTCTAGCGAGTATAGAAAGCTGGAAATAAAATGTTTATATGCTAAGTCAATAGCCTAATGCTACATATTAGTCAGTCAGTCAGCTTCATGTGGTAAAGTTGAGTCTGGAAAGTATTTTGCAATGCTGCCAGATTCCAGACAACCTTGTTATATCTAGCCAAAATTTGAGCACAGCCTTCTATGACATATAAGGTGAATGCAGTACTTCTGAGTTCTGATATTGATCAATTCTACCAACAATGTTTATTACAGAAGATGTTATTCGCATCGAAGGCTGGTTAGGTGCCACTATTGCCTGACTTGGGCAAGTCACAACATCACTTACCATTTAGTTGTCGGGTAAATTACAGCATCACTTACCAGTTAGTTGTGGAGAAGGCTATGTCAAGAATGATGAGTTCACAACCTGTTGATCTGATAGGTGGGAATGTCCTGTGCTGATGCAGTGTGATGAGAATACTTGACAGCTTTGCATCCATGGTGTTAGTGATGCTGCTGTTTCTCTGTAAACTGTAATAGAGTAGAAATAACTATCTATGCTCGCCCATTCAGAACGAGGATTCGAAACAGTAGGTTGTAGCCTTGCAGATTCATGGTCCTTTGCCAACTGACTTAACTGCCCATCTCTAGGGTGTTTATTAAAGTGTGATCTGCTAAAGATTGTAAGATATTGAAACTTGGCCAGAGTTGATTCAATTTAGTCTGACCCATCATACACGTGACAGGGAGAAAATCCACAATCAAAGTTATTTGACATGGTTTGTTCTCACATTGGGACACTCGCATTCTGGCTCATTTCTTCGGTAACAGTGAATTTTTTGAGGATCTTAGTCAACATGTGACTGTAATTTATAAAGTAAATACAAGAGCTTTAACAAAAGCGGGGATAGCTCAGTTGGGAGAGCGTCAGACTGAAGATCTGAAGGTCGCGTGTTCGATCCACGCTCACCGCATGGTCTCTTTATCTTGTTAACTTTTTTTAATTACTTTGGAAATAAACCATCTGCTCAAATCAAGGCTCATATGCAGACGCAAAAGAAGATTCGTCTTGTCTTTTATTTTGTTAATTTCTTGAATTACTGTGGGCGTCTGCTCAGATCAAAGGCTCATGCAGATGCAAAACAGGATGTTTGTATCAGTCACCACAGGTGCGAATGAGCGACTTCCCTTTTATTTTTCTTCTTTTTTCATTGGGAAAAAATCATTTCAAGGTAATAGCTCAAACCGAAAACTCACAAACAGCTTTTTTTTTGGAAAGGAACTCACAAACAGCTTGATACGTGGCAATGGCATAATGCCAATTGCTTAATACAGCTCGCAGGTGCGAATGAGAGTGACTTCTTTGTTCTTTTCTTTTTTTCTTTTTCCTTGGGCAAAAATTCATTTCAGATAATAGCTTTGACCGGACCCTCAAACTCAACTGAAACTTGATACGTGTCAATCGCCAATACTGCCATATAGAAATAGCCAAGCTCCGGAAGAGAGATACTGGCACTCCAGGTTCCTTCAGTATAAGTTTCAAAATTCAGTCCAAACATACACGACGACAGTTTTTAAAAGGAATCGTCTTCCCTTCCAAGTCCCGTAACACGAGATCATGAGAGGCGCGGGTCAGTTCAACCATCTCCCCATCCAAAAACAAGCACCACCCCTACAACACTGGCATACAGTACAAGCTGAAACTTTCCTACAACCCTACAGCATTTACACAACAGCTGAGACTATCGCTTCCTAGTGCCTCCCATCCCGGTCACTTCTTCCCCCCGCGCTTCCCTGAGCCCTTTCCCCTCTTTGATGGCGGCGGCGTCGGGGGCGCAGCAGCACGTTTCGGTGGCCTGCCAATTCTCCTGCCCGGCGGGGTGTCCTTGTCCCTCTTAGAACCAGAGCCAGCCTCCTTCCGGCCCTCTCCCTTCCCGGCCTTCTGCTCTGCCGCGGCAGCCGAGACCTTCAGCGTCTTGAGCAGCAAACCGCGCTCTGTGGAGGGAGCCGAGTTCTGCTTCATCCGGTTCAGGAAGTTCACAGCGTTCCGCTTCTTGGCAACCCCGCCAGCTGCCGCGCTGCTGCCGCTGCCGCTGCCATCTTTCTTGTCAGCCTTCTTCGTCCCTTCGGCAGCAGCGGATTCACTCTCCGAGTCCTTCGCTGCCCTCTGATTTGGACCTGCTTTCCGGGCAAGGCCGCCGCGGCTCTTGTTCGTCCTCAGCCCCCGTGGTGCCTTGTCCTTGGTGGTCGCCTTCTTCACCTCGTTCTCCTTCTCCTCTTCTTCATCCGTCTCTTCCTTCTCCACTTTCTCCACCTTGGTAGCCGCCGCTGCAGCCTTCGTGATGGAGCTCCGTTTGCGGCAGACGATGATGGGCGCTGTCTTCTCCAACAGCGACCCGACGTCAGCGTCCGCCTTTGGCTTCTTGGGGGGCTTCACAGAGGTGACAGGTTGGTCCTTGCGGAGGGACGCGGACATGTGCTTGGAGACGAGGGCCCGCGTCTGCACCGCGGCAGTGTGCTCCGGCGAGCCGCGCGGGAAGAAGACGAGCGCGTTGGCGCAGAGCAGCAGCAGGTCGCGGTAGAACTCGGACGCGGAGGAATAGCGCGCGCGGCCCGGTTCGAGCTTCGATCGGATCGTCTCCAGGTCCACGTGGCGCCTGATGATGCTCCGGTAGTTGGCGTTGTCCTGCGAATATTTTGGCCGGTTGGTCAGAGGATAAATAAACCGATACAAGCTGGGACAAATATATTTATGAGTGACCGTCAAAAAAAATATATTTATGAGCCGTCTCAAACAGGAAAAATTCCGGTCCATGTTTCACAAGCAAATAGAACGTCTCAAATAAAATGAGGAGAGAAAACAAATGTTCTACACAAAAGCAGCTGAAAAATGTTGCACGCCACGTTAGCATGTGAGCGCATGATTTCAGATTTATTCCTACGAGCTTACTTCAACCTTTCACATGTCGCCGGAACACTACTCTTCTGTTCCGCAGTTTGAAACAAGTTGGCCGACAAGATGGGCCCACAAGGCTTTTCACGCCCACGTGGCGTCATATGATTTGGGCCTCCCGCGGGCCACCCATGAACGCGAAACGCGCCTTTCCCAACGCCACCCACCAACGCTCTTGTTATCTCCAGTTCATCCCACCATCGGACGGCCCAGATCCTCACAGACCGTGCCATGACCCCCAGTATACACGTCCCGAGCCTCACGGGCACAACACAACTGACACCACTCGTACATGGCGCACTAGTCCATTTCCACCCGACGCGCCCGTGCGCGCGGTGCGGTTCCACGTTCTCCGCTTTCGCCGAAACGAGGCGGCGACGACCACGATAATGTGAAGCAGTTGCTTTTGAGTTTGCAAGCAAAGTGAGCGTGTTTGATTTTGAACCCCAAAAAACAACGAAAAGGAGCGCAATTATTTCGTGGCTTGGTGCCATGCACTCAACAAATCGCGAGATAACACCGATACGAGCAGCAGTTTGGGCGCTTGTGTATGGACGGTTTCGAAGTTAGAAAAATTCATTTACGCGGGGTCAAGAACGACATTTTTATTTTCACTGCGGGAAAAATACATTGGGAGGGGTAAAAAAAATTACCTGGCTCTCGAGCCGCCGCTCGAACACGGAGCCCGGCTTGCTGGACCGCACCGACTCCAGGAACGCAGCCAGCGCCTCGACCTCCGCCGCGGGGAGGGCCGCGGGCGCCGAAGACGACGGCGACGCCTCCCCGGCCTCGGCCTCGGCCTCCTCGCCGCCACTGCCCTCCCGCTCGCGGCGGCTTGCCGAGCTCTGCACGTCGCTGCTCTCCTTCTCGGCTTGCGCTTCCTTTGACCCGGCCACCGATTCGCCGGAGGGCTCCGCCTCCGGCTTCACGGACACCGAGTCGCCGGCGGCGGCCTCCTCCTTGTCCATCCCCGCCGCGTCGCCGTCGACGGCGCCGGAGGCGGTGCCGGCGTCGTGCTCCGGCCGCTTCAGATCTGACGAGTTGGATTCCTTGCATGACCGCCCGGACTCGTCGCCGGAGACACGGTCCTCTCCGGCGAGGTCATCGTCCTCCGGCGATCCCTTCACCAGCGTCGGCTCCTCGTCTTCCGCTTCCTCGTCCTCCTTCACCGCCGGCGCGGCCTCGCCGGAGATGCTCCGCTCCCTCTCCTCCTTGAGCCGTTTCACTTCGGATTGCAACGACCTAATCATACCGGATAAAAATACGGCATAAGCATTTCCGGCAAAAAAATACCGCGGCCGACCGATACGCATCAGACGGCTCGCGAGGCGCCGCGCATGAAGAAACCGGACGGCATTAAACGCGTTTTTAAGTTTTTCACATTATTGTCCCGCTCGTGGTCCTTTACCCGATCGAGACGTCGTGCCGCTCGACCTCGCGGCGGAGCTCGGCGACGCGGAGCTCCCGGAGCTTCTCCACCCACTCGTCGGCGTTGGCGGCGGAGGGGTCCTCGTCATCGCCGCCGTTCTCGGCGCCGGCGGCGAACCGGCGGTGGAGGTGGCGGAAGCGGAGGCGGCAGCCGGTGGGCGTGAGGCGCGCGGCGGCGGAGGGGCAGCGCGACTGCATCTCCATGGCCACCGAGTCCCAGCTCCCCGTGCCGTGCCGCTTCACGGCGGCCGCCAGGAGGAGCTCCTCCCACGTGCCCCAGATCTCGCCGCCGGCCGCCGCCGCCGTCTTCTCCGGCGAGGCGTCGGGATCGTCCGATCTGGCCGTCATCCCCCTTTCCTCCGCCGTACCAGCTCCACGTCTCGGCGGCGGTGGCGGCTCATAGCGCCGCCTCCATGGATTGGAACGGAAGGTGAGCTAGGGTTTGGTTGGTCTGGTTGGGCTCGCCCGCGTCGTCGCTCCCCGGGCTATCTATCTCCCTGTGTGGTTCGTCTAGGTTTTGGTTCCGGCTCCCTCCCCCCACCTCCTCCTGGTCCCTTTCTCCCGCTCCGTTTTTTTATTTTCCCCTTTCTTTATTGTTTGGTTCGATTTGAGGAATGGAGGCTGGTTTCGGTTCAAAATTTAAAGAAAACAAATGGGGCTGGTGAAGCCTTGTTGGGCAATTCTCGAGTTCTCCGTGGGGTCTTTGGCGAAATGGGGACCAGATCGATTGGAAACGTACAGGCTGGGTCCTACATGGCATTATTCAATTGAATTTTTTAAATTCTGTTAATCTCGTCCGCGTCATATGGTGCTTGCTTTAGCGTGTCAAACAGTGACAAATCGTGTGATAGTGTAGATTAGACCCTTAGCTAAACCGGCTCGGGCCAGTTCCTTCTATGGGCTTGGGCTTTCCATTATAAGTGGCCCAGTCCGTGATCATCCTGACAACATTATAGCATTTGATTTCGAAATGACAAAAAAGAAAAAAGAAAAATCTTTACGGTGTGATGGAATGAGCAATCGTCTTGCGTAGAAGTTGGAATGAGTTGCCCCGAGCACAAGATGCTCCTCCGAAATTTTATAGTCCCTCCTTGTTCCCAACCACGCTAATGATTTTCTTACCCATTGCTATGTTTTACGGCCATTTCTCCCTTTAGTTAGAAAAAAAAGGTATGGAGTGATGGGGCAAGTTAGAAATTTTCTTGTATCCTACCGCGCGAAGAAAAAGGGACGTGGACGTAGAGGTTTCTTGCCGTCGTGGCGTCGTCCACATGTGCTTCGCGTTTTCTGGTGATTTTGGCCGTCAGCCGCCGTTGAACGAACAGGTCGTGTGCCGTGGCGACTGGCGAGCATCCTCTGCCCATGGGTTGTAACGGGCCCACAAGGTGGAATGGACTGGAAACAGCGGGTGCTCAGGACTCATGGACCCATGTCCCCTTAATCCAGCCTCGTTTGTACGGTGCACAGCGGGATTAGTGGAGTAGGTAAGGCTTAGCTGTGAAGCATCATATCATACGGTGCACGACGCAAGCGCCCCGTTGTCTGAGTCTCTGAACATGGCCTCGCTAACATTAGAGCAGATAGAAGCTCGACTGACATATGGTTTCTCCTCATAATCTTCAGATTATCGGCAGGTACTCTCTGTTTTTCTTTGAGCAAGTTAATCATGTGTTGCGGTCACAACGCAAGGGCATGCGAGTTTCATATTGTCATGATATTACACTATCAGACAAGACTTTCAACTTTCACATCACGAATAGAACTTACAATCCGCTATTTATCAGCTTGCATACGAAGCACTGCTGTGTCGGCCCATCACAATCCCGTGATCGTCAACAAGAATTTACTATAAAACAATATCCGCTATTTACCGGCTTGCATAGGAGTGTGGTTATAAGCATTAGCATGTTTGGTTCCCATTGACAACACGCCACGCCAAACCAAACTTGTTTGGTATATTAACAAACTACAATTGCTACAACGTTTTTTTTTTTAATCTCCGCCAAACTTTTAGCTCAACAGTGACGGGGTGTAGCTGTCTGTGGCTGTGGCTGGGAGCCAAATAGGCTCGAAGTGCTGCTACGTCATGGCTGACAAACCAATTTCATTAAGTTTGATGACACAATTTGTCACGCACTCTATGCGTCAACGCCACAATTTGTGGCAAACGTTTCGGGTGTTGCATTTCGGCATGAAATCAGTTTTGAAAATTGTAGCGGCTGCCGTTTCTGTCTCAACCAAGCAGTTTCCAATTTTTATAACGTCGGCTTAATATGTGTTGTGGGAATCCGTGGGGGAGGGGCAACCAAACATCTTGATTGAAGGCGCCGCTGCACATCCAAACACAATTGCCGTAGCCGTAGCTACGCATCCAAACACAATGGTCGTCGCCACGCAGGCCAAACAGGCCCTGATTAATTATCAAAAAAAAAATTATCAAAAAAACAGGCCCTGATTAAAGAAGTAAAAGAAGTACACAGCCGTGAGCCACGAGTGAAACTAGCTTTTCTATGCCAATAGTGGGTGTTTCACAAACTAATTTGAATAACTGAATCTCTGCTCGTCTTCTTGCCTTCGACATTTGTTTTTTTTTTTAACTGAGCCTTCGACATTTGTTTGAGGTTAGATTTGCAGCCGGTAGCCAGGTTGCCTGATCCAGCGAAAAATGATCACGCTGTACTACAACTGCCATACAATTATTTGCTCAAAGGTACTACTACAGCAATCACGAGCCAAGCAAATAACCGAGAAACAGTAGCCTGATACTGATTGAAGATTATTACTCCGGGCTACTAGTAATCTTCAATCAGTATGCCAATGAAAGTACACTACGCTTCGCTTAAGAGCGAAATTAACGGCGGCAGGGGCAGGCGACAGTGAGCTGCCAATGCCAGGGGTGACATACGGGCATAGCAACGGGGCATGCTCACCGCCGGCGCGCCTCCAGTGCCTTCTTCAGCTCCTCGCCCACATCGTCCACCGCAACAGCAGCCTTCCCGGCGTTCTCGGCAGCAGGTTCCTTCCCATTGCCCCGGCGATCCGGCTTCGCCTGGAACGAGTGGTAAGGCTGCGGCTGCGGTGGTGGCGCCGCCCTCCTGATCTCGACCCTGGGGGAAGGCGGGGACATGACCCTGCTGCTGCGGATCTCGGCGCGGAGGTCCTCCACGGTGCGCCGCAGCATCATGTTGTCGACGTTCAGCGCCTCCAGCTGCCGCCTCACCAGCGAGAACGCCGCCTCGTCGTCGTCGCCATGTCCTGCGCCATCCAAGGCGCCCGCCTCTGCGCTGCCGCGCTTCTTGCCGCCGTCATCGCGCGGGGACTGCTCGATGCAGATCTTGCTCATGACCAGCAGCGGCATCTTGCTGACGGGCGCGCGCGCGCCGCCCTTGTGCCCGTCGGCGAGCGCGCCGGGCTGCAGCTCCGGCGGCACGCGCAGGCCCCAGTTGAACCGCAGGCTCGCGCGGCCCCACAGCGGCAGCACGCTCCGCGTCGTCAGCCGCATCCCGGACAGCAGCGCGCCGAGCCCGCCGCCGCTCCGCCCCGCCGCCGCGACGTCCGCCGCGAACCCGTTCCCGCTGAACGAGAACGCCTTGGAGCTGGCCTCGTGCTCGTGGCCGCCGCCGTCGGAGACCTCCCCGATCTTGCGGGGCGCCGGGGAGGAAGAGGCGGCGGGGGCCGCGGAGGAGCGGAGCGTGTGGGCGAGGGAGAAGTCGCCGAGCCGGGGCTTGAGCCGGAGGAAGAAGGCCAGCGAGGACGGGTCGGAGGAGAGGAGGTTGAACTCGGCTGCGAGCGCGAAGGGGGCGCGGGCGGGGGAGCCGAGCGGGCCGAGGCCGGCGCGGACGGAGAGCGCGAAGGGGAGGCCGGGGTCGTTGGGGCGGTAGGAGAGGCGGAGCGCCGGGCCGGAGGCGAAGGCGGTGGAGAGGTCGAAGCGGAGCTCCCGCGGGTCGCCGCCGGCGGAGAGACCGGACTGGAACGGCAGCCCCAGCACGCCGATCGGGACCTTGGCCCGCATCAGCGGCCGGTCGTCGTCCCGGAATTTGATGGACGCCTTCATGGGTTTGGTGGCTGTGTAGTCGGTCAGTAAGAATTTCAGTGAACGGCGTACGATTTTTACGGCGTAGATCACGGCCACGCCATTTCGAGACGGCGGCGCCGGCGAGGAGGGGTGGGCAGTGGAAGAATGCGGCAAGGTGTGGCGATCGGATGGATGGGGAACGGATGGAGGGGGTGGGCTGAGGTGTTCGTTTCCGTTTTCAGGGACATCTTTCGATGTAATTACGGCTGTGCCATTCACCCGATTACCTCGTCAAACAAGAGAAAATATTTAGTAGAATCGTGAAAAGAACCTGGCATACATATAAAGGACATGGTGTGAAACATGTAACAAAACTTGAAATCTAAATTTAACTTCTACTAAAAGATACAAATTAACAAATAATGAAGGATGAGAAGGAAAAAAGACAAAACAGTAACTGTGCAGTAACTGTGCGGTATTTTGTCCTCTTCTATTATGATTTATTATTTTTTAATTTTTTCATAGGAAATGAGTTTTGATCTCAAATTTTGTATACATGTTTTCCACCATGTCCTCTACACGTGTGTCAAGTTTCATAATTTACTTCTAAGTAAGTTTTTTGAGAGAGCTTTCACGATTCCACCGAATATATGATTTGCACTGAATATTTTACTACCAAAAAACTCAAGATGACCATGGAAAATAGTCTACTTCTGATGTGTTGCCCTCGTGATGTATTACTTATCGTTTTCACTTATGATTTTTTCTATTTTATTCTCGAACAATTCATTGTGTCTATTTTATTTATTAAATAAAACCTTGGCTTGAATTACTTCCTTAAACAATTCAAGTTGATAGAATGTACCGATTTTATTGGAGATGCTAAATTCAACGTTCAACCCTTGAGTAAGTGAAATTCGACATTCAACCCTTGAGTAACTAATGAGTGGGCCAATATAATGATTTCAAGTACGTTTCATGTCATTATTAGCATTAGGAGAATTGTTAATTTTGTGCAAAGTTCCATGTTTTTGTGTTGGTGGAAAGTTAATTGGTAGTCACAGACTCACGGTAGCAATGTGATTTCTTATCACCAAGAAAATCTTATTATATACCTTTTGATGTCACCTAACATTTGTGATAAGTGTTGTATGTGCGATGCATTTATGATAAATATTTACCATTGGGATATGTTTGGACCGATGATATTGAGATTTTTCCACAATAGAGTGCCATGCGTTGTTGACTAACGCCAGTAGATGCCGACGACGTGTTGTCATGTATGGGTACCATCTACAACCAATGGTCTCTAAAACCGTCAGAAGAGGTCATCGTGCCACAACCATAATGATCTTGTATGAGGTATCCAAAGGTACCAATAGGTGCTACGACCGAGCTTTATAGCAGAGCTTCATGGCACCAAAGGGGCAATGCCCCCCCCCCCCCCCCCCCCCCCCCCCCGGGAAAAAAAAAAGCAACAACAACATACCTTTCTTGTGATTGCAAAAAATAATAAAAAAAATGCATGAATAGCCCCTCTTGTCCTTAAGGCTCCATGACCTAAGACTATTCACAATAGTCAGCATCACATGTGATGCCGAAATGCAAAACTTCAACACCGATGTTTTATTTTGCATTGGGCTGCAGTGGTAAGCACCATTAGCGGGTCCCGTCTCACAAATAAACTAATATGCAAATGGAAAGCTGATGCGACCTGGGTACTGCTGACAAGGGGGCCATACACTTACTTTATCTTTCAAGCACCGGATCATGTTCTTTCCTCGATGCCGGAAATTTTTCTTTAAGCATCGTCTCCTGCAGTAAGCACCGATGCTGAAATCCTCTCTCACTTGTTTTCAGCATCGGTTTGGCTACCATGCACTGTGGCTAGACTAAGAGCTTGAGTCCGATTGAGATGGCCCTTTAACTGTAACCAGGGCGGTGGCTAGCTAACGTGGAATTCTACCGTTCTAGATTTTTTTTTTTAAAAAAAAAAGCCTCTTTGGCTGGAAAGAAAACTTTTCATGCATTGACCTGGTGATTTCTACCTTCATTTAGTTCAAAAATTTAATGACTCACAAACTCGCATTTGCGGGAAAACATTCATAAACGTGTTTCTCTTTAGCTTTATAAGAAACATTTAATCTCTCTTCTTCTTCTTCTTCTTTTTTTTTTTTTTTTTTTTTTTTTGCGTAGGAGAAACAGTGGAAATATTGTGGTACAACGAGAGACCACAATACATCAGCTAACTGTAAGCTACGGAGAAGGTAGAATGGAATTCGAGGAAGGAAGAAGCGGTAGAGAGAGAAGAGCAGCTGTATTCATTCGAAGAACAGAATATTCAGTTACATGATAATTGCCCCCTCTCGCAAGCATCTCTCTCTGTTTTGTAGTCGCTCACGCAACGCACATCTCAACAACTCACTCACGGCACCAATCCGGGCCAGATACACGAATACTGGGCCGGCGCTCCCTGCTGGGCCTCCCTTCCTTCTCTTGGCCCACAGCTTCTTCCCCTTGGCTTGGTGTCGGGCAAGTCACAGCGCTAACACTCCCCCGCCGAAGAAAACCTGCTTGTCCCCAAGCAGGTGCTTTAGGAAACTGCTGGTGCAGAGCATCCTGATCTTCCCAAGTAGCCATTGATGCTGGCATACCCGACCACTGGATAAGAACTTGTTGCACAGATTTGAGTCCCCGCGAAACCAAACGTCTATCCAACACCGCTTCAGGAACTTGTAACCCATTAGCAGTATCAGGCAGAACAGAGTTCACTTGTTGATTAGCAGGAGGGGCTTTCTTCAGTTGCGATACATGGAACACTGGGTGAATGGAAGAAGATGCAGGAAGAGCAAGTTTATAAGCAACTTCTCCTATCTTGGCAAGTATCTTGTAAGGTCCAAAGAACTTGAAGGAAAGCTTCATATTTGCAAGGAGGGCTAGTGAAGCTTGAACATTTGGCTGCAATTTCAGAAAAACAGAATCACCCACTTCGAACTGACGTTCAGAACGTTTCTTATCTGCTTGGTGCTTCATCCTCATTTGTGCACGCAGGAGATGCTGCTGAATAAGCTTGCCCATCAACTCACGCTCTTGTAACCACGAGTTGAGGTCAGATACAGAAGAACAATCAGATGACTCAATGCCAAAGGAACGAGGGGATCTTCCATAGAGTACTTCAAATGGAGATCGACCCAGAGCAGAATGCCAACTGGTATTGTACCAATATTCAGCCAGTGAAAGCCAGTCAATCCATTTAGAAGGACAAGCATGTACGAAGCAGCGTAAAAATGTCTCCATGCACTGATTTACTCTTTCTGTTTGACCATTCGTTTGAGGATGGTATGCAGAGCTCATGTTAAGCTTAACATCTGCTAGCCTGAACAACTCACTCCAGAGCTTGCTAGTAAATATTTTATCTCTGTCAGAAATAAGGATTTCAGGCATACCATGGAGCTTATAGATACTATTCAGGTACAACTTGGCCACTGTAGTAGCAGTGTAGGGGTGAGATAAAGCCAGGAAGTGACTGTACTTGGAAAATTTGTCGACAACCAGCAGGATGCAAGTCTTACCACCTGACTTAGGAAGGCCTTCAACAAAATCAAGAGAAACAACCTGCCAAGCACTAGTAGGCACAAGCAATGGTTGGAGGAGTCCTGGGTACTTTGACCTATCAGGTTTAGACTGCAAGCAGATAGTACAGGCAGAGACATACTCTTTGACAGCTCTTTTCATACCAGTCCAACAGAAGTATTGTTTCAATCTGCTATAAGTAACAGGGATGCCAGAATGGCCATCAACAGCAGAACTATGAAATGCAGCAATAACCTTCTGTTGCAGAGCAAGGTTAGAGCCCAGCCAAACTCTATTCTTATACCTCAGGATGCCATCCTTCAATGAAAAATTGGGAGAAGAAAGAGGATTTACAGCCAGCTTAGTAATAAGTTCTTTGGCATGCTCATCTTGATCATACCCAGCAATAACTTCAGAAATCCATTGAGGAGTGCATTCAGATGTGGAAAGAGCATTAAGTTCATGTTTCCTCCTGGATAGTGCATCAGCAGCAGTATTTTCTGAGCCTTTCTTGTACACCACTTTGTACTGTAAACCCAACAACTTGGTGAATACCTTTTGCTGCCATGGTGTATTAAGTCTCTGCTCATTCAAATGAGATAAGCTCTTTTGGTCAGTAAAAATGATAAACTCACCAAGTTGCAAGTAAGATTTTCACTAATCAATGGCAATCAAAATAGCCATGTATTCTTTCTCATAAGTGGAAAGACCACTTGTCTTTTGGCCTAGTGGTTTGCTTATAAATGCCAAGGGATGACCTTCTTGAAGAAGTACACCTCCAACTCCTTTATCAGATGCATCAGTTTCCAAACAAAATGGCTTAGAAATGTTAGTGCTAACACTAAGAGCATCTCTAGCAATGGACCTCAAAATAAAACCCTTACTTTTGTTTTTCAAGCCAACATGTAAAAATAAGGGCTCAAAATTTGGTTTCAACTCCAGTAATAAAGTAACCTAAGACCCTATTTTGTGAAAAAAGTGGTGGGATCCACAAATGAGAGGGAGGATTGGAGGACCCTAAAAATGAGGGCTTGGAGGTGGAATTTGAAGGGGCATGCAAAATAAAAGCCCAAGTAGGGTCCCTGCTGGAGTTCATTTTTTGACTCAAGACCCTAAATAATGAAGTAGGGTCTCAAGTAAGGGCCGTGCTGGAGTTGCTCTAACATCTGTGAAAGCACTTTGCTATCTCGCGATGCATTTACAATGAACGTTTACCATCCACGCCTTGCTTCGCTAGATTCATTTACGACCGAGGATCAAGATTTTACGCAACAGCCATGGCCATGCGTTGGTTGACTCCGGATAAACCCATCGCACGCCGCAGTCTAGCAAAACCCAAAACCCTACAACTGCAGAACTACGAGCTTTCCCTCCTTTTCCTCGATTCGCTTCCACCGCGAGGAATGGTGGGCCGGACGGACCCCGACTCGGGGCGCAACGCGGCCGGCGGCGGCAAGGGAGGGCCGACGCCGGTCGAGGGGTGGCGAAAGGAGCTCGCCGCCGCGTGGGGCCAGAGCAACGCCGAGAGGGGCGCGCTTCGGGCGCAGTACGCCGCCGTCAGGGGCATGATCCGCGGTGAGTATGCTATTGCTAGCGCGCCGCCAGGCCACGATTTCATTTTCACCTCAAGTCATCGCGTCGATCAGTACGTGATGGCCGTGTGCGTGCGCAGATGAGAAGGACGACCCTGATCTCGGCGTGTTCGATCCCGCCATGTCCAAGATGGAGAAGCTTCACGAACAAGGTGGGTATGATTTCCGCTGCATCTTCTCTCTGTCATAATTTCTGTTGCGTGCATTTCTTCATCTCGACAGCATAGGGTGGTTGGATCATGTTCGAACTGTGGTTAAATTCGGAGATTTTTTTTTTTGGACGGGTGAACTCCGAGATTTTGTTGTAGCACGACAACTGCACACTGAAAATTTAGCGTGCTACCAAACAAGATTTCTCGATGTGTTGATCTCTGCTTGGTGATCAATTTTCAGTTCAAAGACCGATGGAGCAGCTCGCGGACGGAGAGGCTCTGCTGGACCTTGCCAGCGTCCTGGTCTCGGCTACCAAGTCCGAAAACAGAGAGGGACCGACCCCATCGCAGTTCGTCGCGTCCCTGCTTAGAAAATTTGGTGTTGGACCTTCGCCGCTCGTTGACTCTGACGAGTTGTTCTCCTGGTCGAATCTTGCTACTGTAGCATCGCCATTGTTCATGGCAGCAACCGGGTGCCAAACAATGTACGTGCAATCTATCTTCATGCCCCGACTTAAATTTGTTGCAGGGTTGTTTTGTACACATGCTGAAATTTCAGGTATCTTCAACTGTTTGATTTCTAGGCAAGGTCCAACGGATCTTGCAATCAAGGAACGAAGGAGGCGTGCTGTTAGAAGACAATCCTGGCGCTTTGATACTAGTAAGCCTGCAGTGGTCAGTTTCAACCATACCCGTCTCAATTTGTTAACCCATCCAACTTGCTTGATAAACTCAGTATAACTAGTTATAGATAATCCTCGCGCTTCGATACTAGTTATAGATTCATCAGGGAGATTCATTCGGTTCAGTTTCACCTTTGAATTATTCAGTTAGCATGGAAATACTAATCAGTTAAATTTTTCTATTTATAAACTATGGATCATTAAGCAGTCTCTTTTTTAGTGAATCCGCCGATGTTCTGCTTATTTTGTTGAATCTTCCTCTTATTTTTTTTCCAAAGAACTTATCTCCCTCCTTTTATTAGACAAATTCATTTACATTTTGTTTATTTATTAAGTAGTTATTTGTTGCATTATTTTGCTGTTTATGTCAGACTTTGATGGTGTATTTGATTTCCAGATTTGACATTTTTACTTACTCTGCAGATTGATGAATTAGCCGCAGAGCCAGATGAAAGGAATGAGACTGACGAGAACATGGCTGTCATGTTCGGCCTCTTAAGAAGGAACAAATGTGTGAAACTGGAAAATATCATTTTGAATCGGCAGTCTTTCGCACAAACGGTGGAGAATATATTTTCACTTTCATTTCTCGTGAAGGATGGAAGAGTAGCGGTAAATGTGGATGACAAGGGGGATCATTATGTCAGTAAGTGCCTTTTCTGATAACCCATCCCACCTTACAAATGATGATTGATTGTGGTGGAAAACAAAATAGCTACTATCTACTGTTTAATGCTGGTGAAAATATTGTGTCTCATTATTTTTTAAAAAAACTGTGGCTTTTATTGTATTACAGTTCCAAAGAATGCTCCAGCAGCTGGATTGATAGCCTCCGGGAAAGTGCTTAGCAGCCAATTTGTATTCCGGTTTGATTCCAAGGACTGGACGGTAAATAAGGGGTTCAATATGTGGCAGTCATTCCAAATTGATACTCAATGTCATACTATGTTTTCTGTATTTCTGTTCCATCCACTACTGCTGACACTTTACAATGCTCTGCCTCTGTGCGTCCGCAGATAATGAAAGGCATTGTTGAGCCAGGAAACGAGCTAATGCCTCACAGAAACTGTAACCATGGTGATCAACAGAAGGATGCACGATCAAGTCCCGCTGGTGATGGTTCTAGGTTAGGTTCAGATTCCATACCCCGAAAACAAAACAAGGCATTCGCAAAAGGAGAAGTAATGGAGGACGATTTAACCAATGGTCGCTGTGGACATGACGTTCCGAAGAGGCGGAAAAGATCACATGCCGCCCGGAAATTGTTTTCTGACGAAGATTAATAGCAAGTAGTAGTATATCAGGCTAAAACAGCAAAGATGACGTAGCTTCACTGACCGTTTTAGTTAGTGCCGGTTTGATGACACTGAACTGTATGCAATGCACTTGCAAGCATGCTTAGGCAGTGCTGTTTCTTTCCTTTTTTTTTTTCTGGTTATGTTAGGAGGAATGAAGCTCAAAACATTCAAACATGTGGATGGTTATGACATTGTTTATCAATCGCTGCATATATAGTACCATTTAAAGCAGTGCATGAGTTTGCTCATTGTGAAACATGCCAGCAGGCACTGCTACAGCTCTAGCAATGTTGACGCCTGGTTTATCGCAATGGTTTCAGAAATGCAAATGTTCTTGGAGATAGGTAACATACGTTGTTGTCTGGCTTCTGCGAGACTAGTTGCAGTAGACTCTGGCCAGCGGACGATAAGCATGCGGGCACGGTTCCGCTGTCGTGTAACCGTCGCACTACGGCTGCAAACGCACCCAATTTCACCCGCAGACTTGCAGCACCTTGGCTTGATGCTTAACCTGAACCCACTGCCATCGAGCTTCCAAAGCCACCAGTCGCTTCGGTCCGTCGTCCTCCGTCGCAAGTTTGCGAATTTCTCTAGATGATCCAGCGATGTGGAGGACGTACGTGTGGCCAAGTTCAAGGAACCGAAGAGCTCACCGTGACGCCACGCACCTCCCGATCGGTGGAAGCTGCCGGGCCGGGCATCTCCCCCGCACGCGTTCGGATGAGTGGCCAGAGTTCTAGGACACGACGAGCGTTTCCAGAAGACGGCGGCGAAGAGCTCGCCATCGTGCGCGACGCCCGGGCTCCCAGCTCCCGACCATCTCCTCCGCCTGCCCACGCGGACGCTTGGCCAGAACAGTGATAAGGAAATCGACGACGACGTCGCCAGCGTCCTCGATGCGCGGCTCGCCGTCGACCTCCGCCACGATGCTCTGCCCCGCGCCTTGTTTGTGACTCGCTGACCCCGAGCAACGACCAGTCAACTCACCTGATCCGGGCCGCGGGGGACAGATCGAACGGCTGCCAGTACCCAGGGGCGGTCGCTATTTGAAATAGCGACCTCCCCTTGTCCAGACAAGGACGCCGCGCCACAGCTCTGCGGTGCGCGCCTTGGCCTTTGTCCTCGCCAACGTCTTTGATGCCCGTCTCCGGGCGGTCGAATTGGCAGGCAAGCATGCAGGCAAACGTCGGGAGGAGCTCCTGGCTCGGCCGTCGCCGCGCCGGATCCTCCCACTGGCGTGGCGTTCCCTCCCTTTTAGACTGACCGCAACAGTATTCTTTATTTTCCACCCTCTAAAGAAATATTCTCCACCACCTCTAAAACGTTCCACCCTCCAAATTAGATTTCGCTGCAACAGTTTCCTGTATCTTGTCCTCCATCCCTCCCGCCGCCGCTTGCTCCCCTGCTCCCGCCTGCTCCCCTGCTCCGGCGCCGCCCTGCTCCGGCGTCCTGCACCGCGGCGGCGAGGTCTGGATGCGCGACGCAGGCCGGGTCGTCGCGGAGCGCGAGCAGCCCGTCGGCACGGCCTCCGACGGCGTGGTGGGCTCGGAAGACGCCGAGGCGGCGACAGCGACGCCGCCAGGCTCCGTGGCCGCCGCGGAGGATGAAGGCTGGACCTGAAGGCCGCCGCCGCCGTGGCTGCAAGTTGCTGCTGCTGTCGGTTGCGGAAGCACTTGGAGCAGAGATCCAGCCTGGCGGGTCTGCCGAAGAAGCCGCAGTAGTTGCCCAGAGCGGCGCGAACCTTCGAATAATACATTCACCTTTGACTCTTATGCTTTTCGCAAAAAAACAAAAACTTAGAATGTTACGCTTTTCGCAAAAAAAAAACTTTGAATTTTATGCGCGCGCGCACACACACAAAAAAAAAAAAAAAAAACTAGCGCGGTCAGGCGAAACGCAGTCAGCCTCAGGCGGTAGCGATGTGCTCGCGGATTTCAAAATCCTCCCCCAAATCTCTCCTTCCTCCGCCGCTTTCCCCACTTTCTCCCGGCGCCCCCACACGCCGCCGACCTCCTGCGGCTCCTCCCCGAGTCTCGACCCGGCTCCCTGCTTAGAAGCTTCTGGATCCTTCTCTCCAGGGGCTCGAATGGAGAAGTTCAACGACCGCATCTACGAGAAGTACATTGCCCTCAAGGTACCGCTCGTTCGCTTTGTTCCTCCCAAAGTCCTTCTGCCCGTGGTGGCTCCGAACTCTGACAGTGCCTTTTGTCCCTTTGATCTGGCTCCGCGCCGTAGAAACGAGAGCAGGAGCGGACTGCGGATTTCCAGAAGTTGTACAATGGTAAGGCATGCGCCTTGTGGGTGGGATTGTTTAGGGGGAAATGCCTGCTCATTCTTTTCTAATCTGTGGGTTCTTTGATGATGCAGAGACGATGGATTGGGTCAAGGACCTCCACAAAGAGAAGGAGGAGCTCTGCCAGAAGCTGTAAGAGAAGATATATATGTTTGTGCACGGGTTAGGGTTTCCTTGTTTGTGGCTGGGGGACGAAATGGTGCCTATGCCGTTGCTTAAGCCTCTCACATTTGTTTTTCATTTCGTTTTGTCAATTTGATGATGCCAGGTTGGAAGCTCAGGACGAGCTTAAGAAAAGCCAAACAGATTTCCTTGACCAGATTCGAGGTGATGGTCTCTATCAAATCTCGAATTGCCCTTTCTTTTCACTTGGACCCGTTTTAGCACTTGGAATAAGAGTCTGTAGTTAGGCACGTTTATGGAACGGTTATTCGTCTTTCAGAATTGGAGGCGGTAACGTATCCTCCCTTATTAGAAACACTAATTGGTCAGCTTGTGCCAGTGGTTATCTTCGTGATGCTCTGGACTAGGAACAACTCAGATTTCGTACTGATTATCTAATTAATGATGAACGGTGCAAATACTTCCTCTGTTTCTAAATTGTTGATGTCGTTGGTTAGTGCAAATTTAGAAACAGATGGGTACCTAGGAAGGTTACACACAATAAGTACATCTGTTAGTATTTTGAGTTGTATACGTGTTTGGATGCCTTTTCTCTTCCTTGTTGCTATTTAATTTGTTATAGGAAGTAGTCGTGTATTGAGTTAATCCTGATTCGAAAAAAAAAAGAGACAACCTTTTGAGCATTTATGCTCAAATTAGGGGATCGAGAAAGCTTGGTGTTTGATGATTAAATTTCATTGGGAAATAGTATGAAGCGAAATGATCATACTTGTTGTAGGGTATTATTGACCAGTTGGAGGTTGAACAAAGGTGTAATGGTTCTTAGGCCAATATGTAACAGAAAGTGTTCCTTCCATCTCACAAAATTTGTCTGGACACCCTAATCATGAAGACCATTTAGGTATTTAGTCCTGAGAAAATGTTAATGTGATAAGACCAAAGTACACAATTATACCCTTTTTAAGTGACATGCTAGTCATATAATCTGTTTCACATAATTAAAATATGAATGTAGTATAAATGTTGCAATAACTACGTTATTGTTTCTCGTAATGGACATGTTCTAGACTATTTGGGGTATTGTTCTATAAAGTAAAACACAGTGGAGGTCAAAGCATACCACCTTATTGCATTGAATACAGAAAGACATCTGAGTGGGATGCTTATCAACATCTAATAAATTAGCTATATTTGTTTTGTGTAAATACATTGAAACACAAACTGTTTGGTGTTTTGTCTACTGTAGCCAGTATTGCCAATCAACTGTCCACTTTGTTTTTGATATTTTTTTGTATCAGCCATTCAAATAAAAAGTGAGTATTCCATGCTCATAGCAAACTAAGAGAAAAAATAATGTTATGCTGTCCCTTGTTTTGTCTTGTTGTATTCGGGACTACTTGGGCGGCTGCTCCGATGTCTTCTCGTGTTCATATGCATGCCTTTATAGTCTAATTATACTATGGTCCAAAATATGTTTCATTCACCTATTATTTCATTTTTCGTTGAATATTATGTGGTTACTGAACAGTGCTACATGACCAACGCTTTAACACTATCTTGCAGTCTTACCAATGTATGGGAATGCCATTCATGTTTTGCTTGCACCTGTGAATATCAGAGGTTATGCCAAAGTATGTGTTCCACACAAGTTGTGTGATATAAAGTAGGCCTTGCAGTAGGCTAGCAACACTGTTAAAATTATGTGTTTTCTATGCGATATTTTAAGGTTGCTAAAATGGTTTCTTCCATCTTCTGTATAATTTGGTGTCAACTCAGTTTTAGGTGCACCAAATCAGATTTACTTATTTTCAATTTTTTGTGTCGTGCAGAAAAGGATCAGGAAATTTTCAGGCTTAACCTTCTTTTGGCTGAGAAGACTGACAAAAGCAACTCGACAACTACTGGATCTCCAAACAGGACCCCTGAAATTATCTTTGAAAATCCAACTCCAGCTCCGCCTGCAAAGAAGACACCACAGTCAAACAGCAGGGCGAAGAGGGCGCGAGTTAGTGAAGAAGCTATTGTTCCCAACAGCAGTAGCCCTGAGGAGGAAGCTCGAGAGGTCTGTTTTTTTTGCAGAAGTCCCACATAGTTCATTGTAATGTATAACATTTGAGTGAGGCTCTGTTTTCTGATACCTTTATTTTTACTGAATTGGTCCTGCAGTTAGAATGCACTCAAAGTCATACGTTCACCACAGGTTAGTGATAATATGAATGCTGTTACCACTTTTTCGCATGCCTATAAATCAGTTAAACTTATAGGATTTTTTTTGCTTTCAGGGATTGGAGGAAATGAAAGTTCCAGTGCTCATATGTTTCGTATGCTGCTTGAGCTGCTTGGATCTTTGGTCTGCATGAAGATTTCATTAAACAAAGAAACAGAAGAATTCTCAGTTTCTGTCTCCCATGAAGCTAGTGGTACTTGCATATGCCCAGTCTCATGTTCTTGTTATACTGTAGCCCTGTACAAGAATGGGATTAGCTATTTTGCTTTATATCTTTTGATCCTTATCTGAATTATCATGTGATTTCTTGTGCATTGTGTTGCCAAATTGTATTAAGAACTGGTGTTGCATCTTCGATTCATGATTTTCCTTAAATTGAATAACTCAAATACACATGCTAATTCCTTCTGATCTTTTCTTTTTGGTGACTGCTCTGTGGTTTGTTCTGGCCTTATTGGGTCTTATTGGGTGAAATAACATATGGTGCACAGTAGGGATGTTAGAGAATGAATTATCGGAAAAGATGTAATACTTGTAAATTGACAGGTTCTGAGATGTATTAGGGTGTTATACTTTTTCAATGCTAGCAAAAAATTATCTAGTGAAAATATTAGTTACATATGGCTAAGTGCTCCGGTTAATTGCAAGTTATTGATATGATTTTTATTTTTGCCCATGATGTTCTATTCAATATTAAATATTGTAGTGCAAAGGAGTTGAATATGAACCTTAAAGAGTTGTTCAAACTATGCAGGTTACAGTTTTACGCTCACATGGTTAGAGCAACATAATGAATGGTTATACAAGGTCTCGTCCTTGGGCAACCTGGAGAAGATAGCATGGGACTGGATGAATCAAGACATAAGACTCCCAATGTTCATGTGTAGTATGTTCTTTCAGAGGATATCAGACGTCATCCCAAAACGCTGACTGCATGCTGCTCTATGTTTTATGTAGCTCAGATTACCTGCTGAACTGGGAGCCTCGGGATGTAAAAATGATTGACAGGCCATCTCATTGCAGAACTGCTGCTAGGCTATCGTCTCCCCCCCCCCCCCCCCCCCCCCCCCCCCCCCCCCTCGTTTGTTGCTCAGTGTCCTATGTGCATACAACTGGTTTGTGGGTTTCAGTTGTTACCTCATGCAGTCAGTTCGTGGGTGTCAGATAATAATCGCCAAGTAATCTCCCAATGTTCATGTGTAAGATGCTTATTGGTTTATTTTGCTGAAGAAAGAAATATCTAAGGCTGTCTGTAACATGTGGTTCATTGCAGATCTGCTCTAAGCCCATCTGCTCATTGCCCAGGAATCTCCATATTGCTCTTACAATTTGGCTAGTTTGGCTGTTTTATTTAGGCCGACTATGATGGCAACACCGAGTTTTGTTGGTTGTTACGTCAGAATTTAAGTAATTCTTTTCTCCTGAACGGTGAGAATTGATAAGTTTTTAGTTTCCATTTTTTTCTTTGCGATTTGGGAAATCAAATTGATCACCCCTCCATTGATCAGCATCAGCACTGGCTAACAGGTGGCCAATGCATCACGATGAAATAACAGGAGGCAAAAACCAGTAAAATGAATCACTGAACATCCCATACAACTGAAGAGAACAATTACAGATCAAGAGTTTTTGACTCGTCAAGCTCGAGCCGTTTCACGTCCTCCCTCCAACACCAGACAAGACCCATACCAACGAAAAAAAATTCTATCTAATGTCTTCTCCATCCACCATCTGCTATCCTTCTCTAAGCTGCGGGCTTGTAGACCTTCTCCACCATCTTCCTGAACTCTGAACAATGGAAAACGAGGGAACGAACAAACATTTCAGATTTTCAGAACAAGAAGAAACCAATCGATCGCGTTAACCAACAAAAACATGTCGAGTTGTTGCATACCTTCCTGGTTCGTCCAGAGCGCGGCCGCCTGCGTGTTGAGTGGCGAATCGTTGTTCGGCTCTGCGTGTGCGGCAACAGAACAAATCAATCAGGAACAGGAACAGGAACAACAGGATATGGATCGAAGCAACCGTGTCGGCGAGTCGGTTCGATTCGTACCTCCGAGAAGGCTCTGGATGGAGAGGAGGATGGTGCGGACGTCGTAGGCCGAGGACCACTTGTCCTGGAGGATGTCGAGGCAGATGTTGCCGTGGACGTCGACGTTGGGGTGGAAGCAGGGGGTGTCGAACCGCACCTTGGGCGGCTTGTAGGGGTAGTCGGAGGTGAAGGAGAGCCCGAGGCGGTAGGAGGTGCCCTCGTAGGCGGTGCCCGCGGATCCCGCGATGGTGCCCACCCAGTTGAAGATGTTGTCCCCCTCCGGGAACGCCGACACGCCCGGGTCGCCGACCATCATCAGCGCCATCAGCTCCGACTGCAGCCGCCGCATCACCGACTGACCCTCCGCGCCGCGCGCGCCGCCCGCCGCGGCAGGCTTCGCCCCCGCCGCTGGGGCGGATGCCGCGGGGACGTTGGTCGCCTCGTTGTTCTCGCCGCGAGCCATGGTCCGATCCGTGCGGGGTGGTGGTCCTCGCTCCGCTCTCTTTCTCGCCGGCGGTTGGATCTGTCGGGGGCTCGCGGCGAGGAAGTGGAGAGGGAGAGAGGGAGATCCGAGGAAGCGAGAGAAGTGGGAGAGGGAGCGGCGGTGGGGCGCGGGTTATAAAGGCCAGAGGGGATTGGTGTGAATTGGGCTTGATGACCGTTGGGGAGGAGGGCGGCGCGCTTTGAACCCGCCGTTGCAAGCGACCTGCGGCTCTGATTGTGATTGTAGGATTGGTGACCTGGCTGACCACCGCCGTGTCAAATCAAGGGCTCGGAATCAAAGGCCTAACGACTCGAATGATGGACTCGAATTGATGATCAGATCTTGCAGCCCGAAACAAATGCTGAAGAATGTACCTTACTGTCAGGATATTGGTTCGTCGTAGAGGATTGTTTGTGGTGAAAAAATGTAGTCGTATTTACCCTGCCACCTCATTTAGCCATTTTTTAGAAAAAAATGTAGAAATGTTGAAATACTAGTGAATTGTACCCCGTCTTCGTTTCGGAGGTGGCACTGGGATAGACACATTTGTTTGACGAGGTCAGGTCCGTTAAGACATAGTAGTTTCGATGGGATTTACAGAAATCCATCAGGATCAAGTGATCTCCATGTGAATACTTAGCTTCGCTCATGTTATATGTAATTTTATGGCAAATTTGTCTGGAGCACACTGAGAAAGCGTGACATTACCCACGACACACTGTCAAAGTCAATTTCGTCCGAGACACACTACGATTCTCTGACAATTGTCTGTGACACACTTTTAACCGTTTAACAATTAATTTCAACTTTTTTTATCTTAATACATAAAATACATTAGGACTTGAAACTTGGCACAAATATACATTATTGCAATGTCTATCATTAAAAAATAGAGCTAGATTTTTTTTCGATTGTGGTATCCTTAGTTCATTGTTTTAATATTTAATGTGTCGAGCAAACCATGCAAAGAATCGAAAAAAATCTAGATCCACTTTTTAATGATAGAGAATGCGATAATGTATATATGTACTAAGTTTGAAATCCTAATGTATTCTAACTATTGAGATAAAAAAAGTTGAAATTATTTGTTAAACGGTTAAAGTGTGTTACAGACAATTGTCAGAGATTCGTAGTGTGTCTCAGACAAAATTGACTTTGACAGTGTGTCGTGGGTAATTCCATGATTTCTCAGTGTGCTCCAGAAAAATTTGCCTAATTTTATAATTCACCAATACATGACGGTATTGCACGTTCACAAGAAAAAATAAATCAATATCAAGATAATTTATATACTGAAAAAGATGTGACAGCTATGTTACCCATTTAACCATTTGCTCAACGACTTGGCACAAGTTATTTGAACAAAGGTTCCTCTTACCAATCGAGCCACTTAAACTGGATACCACCGGTTTTGTTGAAAACCATACAAATTTTGTCCAAATTTTAAATTCGTTTGAAATACAAATCCGAAAGCCGGTTACCCCCCGTGAGTTGTTTGGTTTCATATTCATGTTGGATCAAGATCCTACGGTTGTCGGATGGCATACCAAAGCCAAACGTGGTACACACTTTTTTTTTTTTTTAAACGACGTGCTACACACTCGTGGAAGAGTCCGGAGCGAGTCGAGCACACCCCGAACCGATTCGACCGCACCGTCTAGAGTCCGAGCGAGTCGAGCACACCCCGAACCTCTTCTCCGCCAGGACAAGCACGAGCTCGAGCCCGAGCAGCCAAGCCGCCTCTCACGACGAGCGAACCCCGCCTCCAGGCCTAGGGTTTCTCCTCCGTCCCTCCCAGCTCCTCTCCGGCGAACCAGGTGGGTGGAGCGCTCTCTCTCTCTCTCTCTCTCTCTCTCTCTCTCTCTCTCTTCTCGCTAGCTTCGAGCCTGTCACCTAATCCATAGGCCCGGGTCGTAGGGCGCGTTGATGGCAGCGGCACCGGCTCCGGCGGATGCCAAGGCGGAGGCCGCCAAGATGGACCTCCTCGAGGACGATGACGAGTTCGAGGAGTTCGAGATCGACCAAGGTACGCGCGTCCGGCCGTGCCCTCCTTCTCCAATACCTGCCCCTGTCGCTGGCTGCGCTGCGATGTCCATTGGGGCGAGTAGATTTGGTCCATTACTTGGAATTTGGAAAGACGTCCGGTTTTGCCATCACCTCCGGGCGCCCCACCCGATTGGTTTCAGGAAGATTCGGGCGGGGCTTGGGGAAAAGTAGCAGGGATTTAGTTGTTTTTGTTGTAGCACGGGCTGGGAATCAACATAGAGGGCAGATTTGGTTCCTGAATTAGCTTGGACATTCGCTGATGCTTCCTAAGTAATTAACCTGCGCTTGCATTTTCAAACTCGCAATTAGCCAATTGTGTGTAATTCGTCCTGGAAACCTTTCAATGTATGTGTCCTTTGCGCAGTTGGCTTTAAAAGTTCTTATAACTCTGTGCTATTAGCTAGCTTGCATTGCATCTAGGTACTCTTGGAGTACATAGACTCTTTTATTAAAAGAATCTGAACAGATTTTATGATTTGGTCACATATGTGTAAAAGACCATAGTCGCCCTTAAAATTAGAATTCGGTACCAATGAGTTATCAACCCAGATAAAATAGGGTCTCAGATACGGTCAAAATCCAAAAATAATTGTAATACTCTGGCTTCTCCTGTCAAAACATTGTAATAGTAAGGCATGTAAAGAATATTGTATTATGATATTTTTCTTTTCTTCTATCTTTCCCCCCTTTTCTTGTGGCATTTGCACGCTTTTGTCAATGTCCAGACTGCAGACTGTATGCGGATGCTGCCATTGGTTTTTAACTTTTGACTTCGCAAAAACCATTATATTGTTATGCAACCTTACGATTCATATCATATTAATTCATGAAAGGCTGTTCGACCTTGGGTCTAAGTAAATTTGAACCAATCCAGGTCTTAATCGAATATTTTTGATTGAACAAAGCAATGAAGGATGCTAATATACTATTGTACTCACCACCGAACCGATTTATGATATGAGGGCTCGAGTTTATGTTGTACACTCATGTAATTTCTAGTTTACAGCAGGGAAAACTCTAATGAGGTGAAAGTGCTATATCTGTTGTTGCAAGATTCTAAGCTTCTTTTTATTAAAATATATGTTTTGATTTGAGCATATGCCTGATCCAGTGGCTGCTGGCTGGAAAAGGAATCTGATAGTGTCCACTTATAGTCACCCATGTGCTGGATGTTTCTTATGTGATTTAGGCTCTCACCTAGCTAGTAAACATAGCTACTTGCCTACTTTCAGTAAGCCAAGATTATCGTTTATAAAATATAACTACCTGATTTTTTTTATATGCACTAGCATTCATGGTTATCTGCATGAGTTATTGTTTGGTTGATTAGGATGTTAAGGTAGGAAAATCTGACTATGTGCATGTCAATTTATACTACGATGTTCAGTTTTGCTAAATAATGAAACATTACTTATTAAGTTTCCTGCTAGCCTAGCCTTTTTGTTCATCAATTTTGCCAAACAATGAAACATACTCCTAACAAAGTTCTCTGCTAGCTCATTCATCTAGCACTTACTAACTTCAGCAAACATCTATCTCAAACTGACGTGCACTAATGTTATCCCATATTATTTACCCTATACTACCTTATGCCGCTTACAATAAGGTCTGGTTGCCTTTGTTAGTTGTAATGGATGGTCAACCCATTTCGGCGGTATAACTCTTGTTCTTTGTTGTGACATGGCTGAGTGCATGTTTCCTCTGTCGCATATCTTTGGAACAGAACTGCCAAGTTTTTTTTTGGCCTTCTGGAATGTTCTGAAAATAATTTAGTTATTCATAACATATCTATTATGCTGCACATGGTTTAAATGTTTGTGCTGACACACTTCTCAAATATGCAGAATGGGATGACAAGGAAGATGGCAATGAAGCCGCCCAGCAGTGGGAGGATGACTGGGACGATGATGATGTAAACGATGATTTCTCGCTCCAGCTGCGTAAAGAGCTTGAGGAAAACAGCGCCCAGAAGAGCTGAACTATATCCCTAGTAATGTTGCTGTAGTAGTAGTAATCGTACCACCTTGTGTGACCGTTGCATCCTGAACCATGATGTTCATTGGACCAATCATACTAAATATGGTTCTCTTATGCGTCTGGTAGCAAACCTATATGTGGAACAGAATGTCCGTCTTATTATCGGTTATAATTTGAATGTGAACGTTGATATCCGACCTTGTGGGAACTAACCAAAGGTCATGGCCAGGTCTGTCTGTGCTAGTTGCAGCTTAAATATTCCTAAACCTGCTGCTCTTCGAAATTATTTCTGCTGCTAAGCGTGTTCCCTGAGGGTCAACTCTCGGACTAGCCAGTAGATATTCTGCTCCACTTTGCCTTCTTCAGCATTTTAAGCATTTTGAGGTGTGAGTTCTGAAATTGTTAGCGCTGCTGCTGTCCAGGAAGCGGAGTTGGCGGGAACGTCAAGTCAGGATAGAAAAAGGGCACGCAGGAGCCGGCGCGCCAAGAAGCCCAACGCTCGGGTCCATGGGCCGGAGTGGATCAATGATGCACAGGCCCACCCGAGCGCTGCAGCCGTGACTACTTAGCGCGAGCGAACGGTGGAGGAAGGCATCAATCATCAGAAAGCAAAAGCATCACGCTGTTCTTACCCGCTCTCCAAGTTTCTACTTCTTCCTCTATTCTTAGCTGTCTTAGTTTTGGCTCGAGTTGTAATCGAATCTTGTAATCGTACTGCTGTTCATCGGTTGTTAATTCCAATCAGTAGTCGGTTGCTGACATTTGGTATCAGAGACATCGATTCCTGAATCTGGAGGCGCTGCATCACCACTACACCAGGAAGGCTAAGATGGCGGGTGCGGTGGATCCAAATCTGAAGCTCGCCCTCGATGCTCAGGCCAAGCTCTTCATCGCGGAGATGGACAAGCGCTTCGCCAAGTTCGAGGAGAAGTGGGAGCCGTGGGTCGCCGCCTTGGAGAGCAGCGTCCACAAGCTCGCCGCGCTACCCGCGGTGAACGACGCCATCGCGGTGTCGGAGGAGATCCACAACACCGTCGCCGAGCACATGGCCGCCATCGACAACTCGGCGTCCGAGCGTTGGGAGAAGCTGGAGGCAGCGGCTACGACGCGCGTGGCGGCGCTCGAATCGGCGGCCGCCGCGTTCGAGTCTTGGAGGCCGCGGATCGAGAACTCCGTCGACTACGTCAAGTCCGCCGTCGACGGCGTCCGCGCCGACATCTCCAAGTACCATGCGACCTGGAACAATGAAATGCGCTCGGCTAACTCCTTCAAGCCAAGCGTCCTCGGAGAGCACGGGTCGACCACCGCGCACCACTTCGAGGGAGTGCGAGTCGACGGCCCTCATGGGCACCGCGAGGCTTCAACACACCGGGATACTGGGTTTGGTGCTGTGTTCACCCAAACCCATGTCCCGGACAATGGTACGCCCAAGGATTCTCACCCCAATTTCAACGATTCCCTGCATAAGCACACATCGCCATCGCGTTTTGAGTCTCATGTGTCTGACCGTCATCTGCACGGCAAGCTCCCTAAAATGCATTTCCCTAAATTCGATGGCGAGAATCCCAAGCTATGGCAGAGCAGATGTGAGAATTACTTTGAGATGTATGGTGTGAGTGAATCCCAGTGGATGCGTGTTGCGTCTATGCATTTTGAGGGTGCTGCTGCGCGCTGGTTGCAATCCGCCGAGCGTCGTGTTAAGCATAGTAGTTGGCAGGAATTTTGCAAGCTCATTACTGAACGTTTTGGTAGGGATCAGCATGAGGCTCTTATCCGGCAGATGTTCCATATCCGCCAGGATTCCACAGTTGCTGAATATGTAGAAAAATTTTCTGCACTCATAGATCAGTTAGCAGCTTATGAGTCTCACACTGACCCTTTGTACTACACCACGCGTTTCATTGATGGTCTTAGAGCTGATATCAAATCTATTATCATGGTACAACGGCCTTCGGATTTGGATACTGCTTGTGCCTTGGCTCTTGTACAGGAAGAAGCGGCGGAGGCACGTCGGAAGGATTATCGCCGGCATGATGCTTATGTCGGCAAGTCGTCCTCAAGCTCTGCTCTACCTCTTCCAGCACCACCCAGGTCGGATAAATCACTGGGTGGTCATAAGACTGATGACAAGAGAGGTGTCGAAGCTGCTCATGCTTCTTCCGCAGAAGACAAGCTCAGAGCTCTTAGACAGTACAGAAGAGCTCGGGGTCTCTGTGAAAAATGTGCAGAGAAATGGGTGTATGGCAATAAGTGCAGTGCCACGGTTCAGCTCCATGCTATGCAGGAAGTGTGGGAGTTGTTCCAGTGTGAGGACATGGATAATCTCGATAAGCCACTGCCTGATGAAGGAGAGGAGCATTGTTTCATGGCAATTCGAGGGAAGCTGTTTCAGGCAAGGAGGGACCTAAAACTTTGAAGCTCATGGCAAATATTCAAGGAAGAGATGTGTTAGTGCTCATTGATTCTGGCAGTACTAATACATTTCTCAGTTCTCGTTTGGCTTTTGATATGAAGGGTGTCCTGCCGTTACACACTCAGCATAAGGTGCAAGTAGCTAATGGTGGCATTATTCAGTGTCAATATCACTTGCCTGCTGCAACTTGGTCCATTCAGAATTGTGACTTTCATGCTGATATCAAGATATTGGACATTCCTTGCTATGATATGGTAATTGGTATGGACTGGTTGGAGGAATATAGTCCAATGAAGATTGACTGGGCTAATAAATGGCTATCTATTCCTTATCTTTCTTCCACTGTCGTTCTGCAAGGCATATCTGAAAAAGTTCCTGAAGGTTCAGTTATACAAATCTGTTTGTTGCAAGAACAACAACCTAATCCTTCTGATCACATAGAGTGGCCTCAGTTCATCCAGGACATCTGGCAAGAATTTTCTGAGGTCTTTCAGAAGCCAAGTGGTTTGCCACCAAGTAGAGATTGTGATCATGCTATTCCCTTGGTGCCCGGAGCTAAACCAATTAATGTGAGACCATATAGGTTTACTCCCGCACTGAAGGATGAAATAGAGAAACAGATCCAAGAGATGTTGGCACAGGGTGTTATCCAGAAGAGTGTAAGCCCTTTCTCATCTCTAGTGCTGCTAGTCAAAAAGAAGGCAAAACTTGGCGTTTCTGTGTAGATTATAGATATTTGAATGCACTAACTCTCAATTCAAGTACCCAATACCCATTTTTGATGAGTTAATGGATGAACTTGCTGGTGCTAAATGGTTTTCCATTATGGATTTGGCTTCTGGATATCACCAAATTTTGCTTCAGCCTGGGGAGGAATTTAAAACTGCATTTCAAACACACATGGGCCACTTTGAATTCAGGGTGATGGCATTTGGGTTGACTAGTGCACCTGGCACTTTTCTGGGAGCCATGAATGACATTTTAAAGCCTGTTTTAAGAAGATGTGCTCTTGTCTTCTTTGATGACATCTTAATCTATAGTGCAACATTGGAGCAACATCTTGAACACATCAAGGAGGTTCTGCTTCTGTTAGCTAAAGACCAGTGGAAAGTGAAACTGTCTAAGTGTATCTTTGCTCAGCAATTAGTCTCTTATTTGGGGCACATCATCAGTGACCAAGGAGTTTCCACAGATCCTTCAAAGATTGAGGCAATCAAGCAGTGGCCACAGCCTAAAATACTAAGGAACTGAGAAGTTTCCTAGGCTTGGCTGAGTATTATTGAAAATTTGTTAGGCACTATGGAGTCATCAGTAAATCTCTAACAGAGCTACTGAAGAAGAATAGCTTGTTTGTGTGGACTGAGCACCATCAAACTGCATTTGAAACTCTTAAGGAAGCTTTGGCCACTGCACCTGTTTTAGCAGTCCCTGATTTCAACAAACCATTTTCTCTGCAAACTGATGCTTGTGGTACGGGAATAGGAGCTGTACTCTTACGGAAGGTCATCCTATTGCTTTTCTCAGTAAAGCATTAGGTCCCAAAAACCAAGGCCTGTCAACATATGAAAAGAAGATATCTAGCAATCATCATTGCCATTAATCAGTGGAGATCATATTTGCAGCATGCTGAATTTATTATCTACACTGATCACAAGATTTGGCTCAATGAATGAACAGAGGTTGAACACTGTTTGGCAGCAAAAAGTGTATTCAAACTGATTGGCTTGCAGTATCAAATTGTTTACAAAAAGGGCTCAAAATGAGCTGCAGATGCTCTGTCAGGGTTCCTCACAGTCAACCTCAGGTCATGGCAATATCTGCAGTGTCGCCACTTGGTTAGAATCTGTGATTGCTGGGTATGCATCTGATCCAACCACTGCTGAATTAGTAGCCAAGCTGACTGTCCAACCTCAAGCTGAGGGTTATTTTACTTTGCACAATGGTCTGTTAAGATACAAAGGCAGAATATGGGTGGCTAGTGATGCTGACATGCAGGTGAAAATCATGACTGCTTTCCATTCTTCAGCAGTTGAAGGTCATTCTGGGATCCCAGTGACTCTAAGAAGAATCAAACAATATTTTGCTTGGAAGGGTATGAAGAAAGCTGTTCATGAATTCATAAGGAATTTACACCTGTCAGCAAGCCAAACCTGATCGATCAAGGTACCCAGACTTGCTACAACCTTACCTGTTCCCACACAATCATGACAAACAGTGTCTATGGATTTCATAGAAGGATTACCAAATCAGGAAATGCTGATTGCATACTGGTGGTGGTAGACAAATTTTCCAAATATCCACATTTTCCTACCCCTTAAGCATCCTTTCAATGCAGCAAAAGTAGCTCAGGTATTCTTGGACATGTGTATAAATTGCATGGACTTCCTGAGGCAATAATATCTGACCGTGATAAAATTTTCACAAGCAACTTCTGGCAAGCTTTACTTAAGTTAGCTCATATTGATCTCAACATGAGTTCAGCCTATCCACAGTCGGCAAACAGAGAGGGTCAATCAGTGCTTGGAAACATTCTTGAGGTGCTTTGCTCATGCTTGTCCAATGAAATGGAAAGATTGGTTAGCTACTGCTAAATTCTGGATAACACAAGTTTACATTCAGCCTGAACAAGTCCATTTGAGGTACTGTATGGGTACAACTCTAGGCACTTTGGGATTGACGCTGCTCCACTGTGCCAGTAGCAGCATTGGATGAATGGTTGCAGGAAAGAGTGACAATGCAACAACTGGTGCGACAACATTTGTTACGAGCTCATCAGAGAATGAAGTGTCAAGCTGATAAGAAGCGTTCAGAACGCGCTTTTCAAGTGGGTGACATGGTCTTCTTAAAGCTTCAGCCTTATGTGCAAACTTCTGTTGCAGCTCGTGCCAATCAAAAAATCCTTCAAGTTCTTTGGTCCCTATCAGGTCATTGGCAAAGTGGGTGCTGTAGCCTAAGTTGAAATTACCTGAAGCCAGTGGAGTACATCCCGTGTTTCATGTCTCTCAATTGAACCGGCTTTGGGCGCTAAGGAACAAGGTTCCTGTGTTACCGACCATTACTGCTGCGTCAAATTCCAGTCCGCATTTTGCAAAAACGGATGGTCAACCGCAGTGGCAACATGGTTGCTCAGGTGAAGATTTTGTGGTCTGATATGGATCCAGCTCTGGCCACATGGGAGGATTTCGAAGCAATCAAGAGTCGTTTTTCTGATGCAGCTGCTTGGGGACAAGCAGCATCTCAAGGGGGGAGGGAATGTAGCGCTGCTGCTGTCCAGGAAGCAGAGTTGGCGGGAACGTCAAGTCAGGATAGAAAAGGGCACGCAGGAGCCGGCGCGCCAAGAAGCCCAACGCTCGGGTCCATGGCCGGAGTGGATCAATGACGCACAGGCCCACCCGAGCGCTGCAGCCGCGACTACTTAGCGCGAGCGAACGGGGAGGAAGGCATCATCATCAGAAAGCAAAAGCGTCACGTGTTCTTACCCGCTCTCTAAGTTTCTACTTCTTCCTCTATTCTTAGCTGTCTTAGTTCTGGCTCGAGTTGTAATCGAATCCTGTAATCTCCAAGTTTTCTACTTCTTCCTCTATCTTAGCTGTCTTAGTTCTGGCTCGAGTTGTAATCGAATCCTTAATCGTACTACTGTTCGTCGGTTGTAATTCCAATCAGCAATCGGTTGCTGACAGAAATTGAGGTTGAATGTTTCTCAAAGTTCAGGCTAGTAGCATTTTGGGGTGAAGT